>PYAF01001751.1:1111635-1145740 GCA_007407185.1 Glycine tomentella | reverse complement strand
AAATCTTTACAGCTTAGGAGATCTTCCATTCGAGGTCTCCACAGCGTATAATTTGTAGCAGTAAGCATAATCATGGCTCCGGAAGATGATGTTGACTCTTCTGTGGTCATTATCACCTTATAGTAGCTTAATTCACCAAAACAAGGTTGAATCTTACAAAATGGAGCTCACCGTTGCGTCTGGAACGGTCAACAATGATTGAATTGACACTTCACGGCCAATATTCCACTATTGAGGCAAAATAGCTGATGGGTCACAAGACACTGTTAATCACACAATTAGGCAGGTAAGTGTATCGTGGGAGTCTCTCCGTGCTATGCAACGGTGACTAATTAAATAACCACACACTTTCCTAGACACCAATGGTGCAATTAACTTTATCTTGTGGAATTGACACTTCAGGGTCAAAATTATCAAAAAATAGGAGGTGCGAAAAATAAGGGTGAACTTATCAAAACAGGGGTGCAAAAAGTAAGGGTGAACTTATCAAATCAGGGGGTGCAAAAAGCAACTCCGGTCGTCTTCTCCAACGAAATTCCGGCGAGGAATAGTAACTCCGGTCGTCTTCTCCGGCGACGAACTGTAACTTCCGGCAGAGTTGACCAAACTTTGACTGCGATTTCTGGGCTCGTTTGAACTCCGATTAATTCGCCGTTTGTTGCGTTGGACTCGGTTCGACGAGACGAATTCAATGGTGCAATCAAAACTGGATTTCGGGCAAAACTCAAAAAACCCAGAAAAACGAAAAATCGACCAACACCTCTAACGTGGCTCTGATACCACTTGTTGAGGCCAACGGATCAATTGGGTGTTGGTACACACGAATTTGAGAGAAAAACAACTTCTATTACTCACAAGAATAGAATTACAGAGATTTACAAACTCAAAACAAAAAACTCTCAAACTCAGACCACTGACACAACACTCACTAAGAACTCTCACTACTTGGATGAATTCACTCTTGGTGTTTCTGTGTGTCTAAGTGATGATTTACAACTGAGGTTTGCACCTCTATTTATAGGCTGAAGAATGGTGTGAACGTTGGAGGGTGGTGGTAGCCAGCTGGTGGACAGCTTGTGTGCAGCTGGAACTGGTAGACAGCTGGTGAATGGCTGGTACTTGGAGGACAGCTGGTTGGAACTAGGAGGACGGCTGGAACTTGCTGGAAGTCATCATTATGTTCAGTCTCTGGTAATGAAGAGAAACATCCAAATATTTCTATAAATCTTCAATACATGCAAATAGTTTGTTAATTTTGTTAAAGATATTAGTTAAGAGCATTTGAATATGTGACCTCTCTCTCATCCTTTCTCTCTTCATCATTTCCTAACCATTAAACTAATCTTATATCTCATAAATCTTCAAGATTAAGATTATTCATGTTTATTGCGAGGGTGATTCTTGTGCTGATGCTTTAGCCATTATTCTGCATGATTCCTCTTTAGAGTATGTTTCTTATGAGCAAGTTCCGACTGTGTTTAAGTCCCTTGCTTTGTTATGATGTTATGGGAGTTCAATTCCTGTGTAGTTGTTGCGCTTAGGCCCCGTTGATAAAGAGAAAAAAAAAAACTTCAATACCTTAAAATTCCAAGGGCCAAGGCTTTACAAATTTGTTGTTGCACTTGCTAATTACATTAGAAGAGAAGAAAATACTCATTTTTACATTATTAACTTTTTTGATTGGCCAAAGTTGTTGCAAAATAAATTCAAGTATGACTCAGCCAACTCTAATATGCAGAAATAAATATATTTTGGATTGGTAATTTTTTCTCTTACAAATAATAACACAAAATCAGCTTATGCAAGTTTTAAACACCGTATGCACAAGTAGCATTTCCATTCTAAATTGCCCGTGTCAGAGAATAAAAGATTTCTGATTAATTTTGCATCATTTTCGTTATACATCTATTGAAGAAGTCAGCTGATATTCTCTGTTACGATTTGACATTTTTATAAGAAGTATAATTAAAGAGAATATGTATAAAAAAAGTAGTGTGAAATAAATCGTTTTCCTAACAAAAGAGAAAGCAAAAATGATTGTTTCTCAACAGGTGTAAAGGAAGGTATAATAATATAACTAAAAAAAGTGAACTGAAATAAAAGGTTTCTACTTCTATAAGACGATGTTGAATTAATGTTACAAAGCTTGTTGGACAGAGGGCTTCTTCTGGAAAGTGGAAGCATGGCAAAACATAAAGGTTTCCCATCTTGAAAGCAAATGCTGACACAAAAACATTGCTAGAGAAGGAAAAACATATTCCTTCAACAATTTTCATTTACAAAGGAAGGAACCAAAACAAAAGCAAAGGTTGTTTTCTTTATATTGAAACCAGTCCTTATAATTCCACATGAACAAACTTCAAGACCACCACAAAATCCCCTCTTCCAAATCCAAATAAACCTTGTTTTTGGTGTGAGATGAGTAACTCAAATAGTACTCAAGAATTGATTCTCCACTGTGATGATCAACAGCAGCAACAGAATGAGGATGATTGCTATGATCTTGATGACTACGACATTGATGAATCCTACTATTTCTATGTCATCAATGCAATACTAAGTGGCACTGCTAGGCTCAATGTCCTCTTGCCAACAGTGACAATCCTTGCCTTCAGCATTTTTGCACCTCTCCTCACAGATGATGGTGAATGCAACACTTTGAACCGTTGGTTGATGGGAACTTTTTTGGCCCTTTTGGCAGTGTCATGTGTTTTCTTCACCTTAACTGATAGCTTCAGAAGTGCCACTGGAAGGTTGTACTATGGAGTGGCAACATTCAGAGGGATATGGACTTTCAATGGAGGCAAGAAGCCGCGCGTGCCGTCGGATTATAGACTAAGATGGAGTGATCTTTTCTATGCATCATTGTCCCTTGTCTCTTTTCTTGCTTTTGCAGGGTTGCATCACGATATTGTCAAGTGTTACTACCCAGCATTGCCTAGAAAGGTGACCAACACTCTCCCCCTTGTGGTTGGTTTCTTTGTGAGTGTTTTGTTTGTTGTGTTTCCTTCCAAGAGAAGAGGCATTGGCTACCCCTTCTTGCTGCAGAGAGATCATTTCTACTCTAGAACCTGAAACACCTTTTGTTTCCAATATAATTTCTCTAAAACACAATAGAACTGCTTCATATTAGCTAATGTAAGAAGTTAATTTTAACTTATTTAAAAAACTTGTTTCATTTTTTCTTATTTTATTGTCCTAAAAGTATTTCTGGAAAAGTTTGCTCAAACATACTCATATAATTATAACCTGACTTCTTGTATAAGAATTTTAGTTAACACATCCAAGGGATCACTATAAAGGATTTTATCCTCTTGTGTTGACAAATAATATGATAATGTTGTGTCATGTGAGAACAATACAAAAATAAAATTAATGGACCCAACAGAAACAACAATGGGTGATATTAATGGACCAAAGTGTTTTGTGTCTATCTCTATCATAACATGTTCAAAACTAACATTAGAGGATCTTAATCCAAAGAAAACGACTGACAGTCAGCTATTTGTTAAGGGATGATTGTGACTTATTGGTTATCAATGAAAGAAGAAAAAAAAACTAAAATCTCTTATTTGTGTAATTTGATCCCCAATGGAGTTCTAGATATGAGAACAGATTATATCAACCATTCTCTCGTTTCTATTTAAAGCATTGCGTTTATTTCCAATGTTGTTACTCATTTCTCAAAATAGTTCCATAAATAGCAAGGTATAAATGGAACTACACTGAAAGTAAAAGTGCACTCTTCTGTCAACACCATCCTACTAGGAGAATTGTAAATCACTCCATGCACGCCTCAAATCTCATGATCTATGAACTATGACATATGATATAACTAAGGGTCCAACTTACCTCACATATTCAAACTTATAAAGGGACCACGCAAGACAGAAAATTAGTTTTTCTATTAAGGATGAGTAAAGGACTTTGGGACCATATATAACAACCCAAAACGCTAGTGATATTAATATATATGCCTCTAGTGTCGGTGGGTTTCACAATTTCCCTCCCTCTAGAGTTAATCATCTAGGATTAGGATTCGTGTGGGATTTGAAGAAACGCATAAAACAATTGGGATTTAGATTTGGATTTTGGCTTTCGTCCTTGTTTTACTTCTCTCTCGTCAAAATCATGATTGAATTGGGATAAACCATAAACATGAACATTGATGCTTCTTATAGGAGAGAAATATTTTAAAAAATAATACTATATTTTATATAAAATATAGTGGAAATTTTGGGGTGTCATCTTCGTTACCCAACATGTCACAAAGACAATACTATTAAGTTAAATGAAGCTTTCTATATTGACGGAGAGATTAACATGTCCAAATAAATAATCTTGACAAATGCTAGATTATATATATATGATGATTTTTTTTCTTTAAACATCAAATACGCTAAGTAACTTTTTTTTACACATGAATCAAATCAATTAAATTTAAAAATATCAATATAGTGCATAAAAACTAATTAATTTAGTTGAACGTCTCTTTTTTTTTTCCTCCAATTTTTCAACTCTCCTTCCTATCATGTGAGTCCATGCGTCCACTCCATTAATGATCAAGCAACATACCGAACAAGAGCCTAAACCAGTCAAGTTCTATATTTCACATATTAACAATCCTTAAAACCAAGTTCTATATTTCACGTAGCATATATCAATTATCAAATGTGTCAAGTTGATATAATATAAAATCACGAGATCTTAGTTGTTACACAGCTCCTCAAACCAAATATATATCACGTACACATGATGTCCGCTACTTCAGTCATAAATACTTAATTACTGCTTCATCCTGTCTCCATTTATGATAAGGACATTAACTCCGAATGTGACTCACACTTGTTGGTCCTTCACTCTAAATTTAGTGATCCATAGGTATTTCATTATCATAATTCTAGATCCTTAATGTTATATTTATATAGTACGTAACCCCCCCCCCCCCCCCCCCCCCAAAAAAAAAAATAAATAAATAAAATAATAGTATGAATTCCTTAACCCTCGAAAAAATTTATATCTTATAATTGCCTTTGATTTCTGTCAAAGGTTTTATTTTTATTTTTTTAATCTAATTAACATTCAACTGATGATATTTGGACATATATTTTGTTCTATGTTCATGCCATTCTTTTGCATACTTTTTATAGCATTAACGTTCTCTTTTTTCCTTTAAATGATATTGTATTGTATGTGTTTTATATTTTTAAAATATTAAATATATTTATTTTTCATTCAATTTTTTTATAAAATATTTTTTTCATCCCATAATAATCATTGTTTAAGAAAAAAATTACAAAATAATTGTTATTTTAATTTTTTAATATAACATTAATTATTTTTTCACTTATATCTTTTATAATATTAATAAAGTGGACTGCAATAATTAAAAAATGAACTAATGATGATAAGATTATTTCACTATTAACTTAAGACGATAATTATAATGAAACGGACTAAAACAAGTTGTAGGAAGATTTATCATTAGTTATTCCACTATTATCATAACTGCAACTGAAACTAGCAGAAGACATATAAAATATAAAATAAAAATAAAAACTAGAAGACTCTAGGCAGAAAAACGGGGTCAGGCCTAAAAAGCAAAAATCTTCCACGCCCCCACAAAATCATCAAATTTTTTTCACTTTCTAGCAACAGACAAAATTCAAGAAACCCACAAGGAATTTGACAACTATTCCACACACTTATTTACTTCTGTGAGAATGAGATAGAACAACCACCAATCTTTCTCAAGACATTGCATCATGTTTATCTTCAATTTAGAAGTTGACTTAATAAAAGTAAAATGACAAGGAAATAATTTGAAAACTCCTTAATATTGTGAGGATTAATAAAATAAATCAACAGAATTTCAAAATTCCAAAAACTATAATAAATTTCAATTAAGTTAAAAAGTGTTAAAAAAATCATACTCCTAATGTTTCTTTTTTGCTAAATATGGAAGAGATTGACAAATAACAACACAAAGACCAGAACCTAATATTCTCATTACATTACAGCTTGCATTTTTTTTAATGTGCATTAAGGGTATCCTCACTAGGCAAATAGAGATTAATTTTTTGAGACAGAGATCACAGAAGTCCTGACTCCTGACAAAACAATTTCTATAAACTTTGTGTGCTATTGAAATTGCAGCTTACATTTTGAAAGAATATTTACATGAGTAGTCCACGAACTCTGCTATTGAAATTGCAGCCACAACAATGAGTGAGATGTGAATTTAGAGTGATGAAAAAGTGGTGGAAATATGTGTGGGTGAATTCATTTTAAGTCAACCTTGATACTTGACATAAGTATCCCTCTAAGCCCAATTTTTTTAGTTTTAGCCGGTCGTGAAGCAAAAGGAAAATGCCAGATAAAGTAGAATCACACCATAGAATATTTTTCATGGCTACAAATGTCATACTCTTTTACAAGAAAACTAGAGAAAGAGATTAATTGCACCCATAACAAAATTCAAAGGGGCAACATAGCAATACCATGCTATAAACCATCCCACAAGAAAATTCCCTAGTCTTATTCTATCTTATAGTTTAGACTAGGACTCCATTGCAATTTCATCAAAATTCCAGTTTCTTACTCGGTCCCTTGTCACTGCACGGCTTCGTACAAGCCGCGGCGTACCAGCTATCAAGTTGCTACTTGAACCAGTAGGTTGTGGGGTCACTTTGGATGATGATGATGGTGCAAGAAAAGAGTGTAATGTAGACGGTGGAAGAGATAATTTCCTGGTTAAGCAGGTTGCAACAGCGTGACATCTTCCTTCATTTTCTGCACTTGAAACAGAGTAACTCCTGAAAGAATGTGACGGTGATGGACTATCCACACTATGGCACACAAGACATGCCAGACTCATTGTGACTCTTGCAACCTTCAGCAACAAGTTGTGTCAGAAATAAGATTTGAGTGAAACAAAAGACACTATTAAAGGTTTTACTGGGCATTGATTCTCACATCAGACTAAATCTGGTGCCTAGAGAATGCGAAGAAAGAATGTTATAATTAACACAAATTTGAACCATCTTTCTTGAAAGATTTGAGTTAATTGTCAATTAGGTTAGGTATTGGACACCTAATCCAAAACTGAAAACAGACAGAGCAACAAACCTCAGACACTATAATCTTAGAAGCATACTACAGTTATTATTATTTATTACAAAAACCATCACCTTTGTCATTGCTGAATACCTATCTGTCCTCCATTTAAAGCAAGCATCACATTTAAACCCTAAGATATAACCTTAAAAACATTCTAAATATGAAAATAAGACAACCAACCCCACTAATAGCATGAGTTTGGTGTGTGTTTAATTTCTATTGTTTTAGCAACTGTCAGCAACTTTCACATTTCCTTCCCAAAAGAATGCACTTTGTGAGTAAGAAATATTTGATCTACTCAGCATAAATCTCATACAAAAAAAAATAAAAATATTGAAGCATCGAATATGATGATTATCAACATCAGAATGCTTTTCCCTTACAGAACCACATATTTGATTATGTCAGAGGGCACACTTGGGGCCCTCATGCCTGGAAATTGAAGTAAAATATTTCGAGCTTTTAGAAAAGTAAATAAGGACAGACTTTTCCAAACACAACCCCCAGCTTCCACTGCCTCAAACTAGAAGACCATCAATACATGATGATAACTCATGGACTCAGTCAGATTATGCCAAGCTATTTTCTCACAAAGTCAGGTTTTCAAAATTACAAGAATTTTCAGCAGCTCCTCTTCTGCAGCTCATGTATTTAGAGATTTCAGATACATTTCTATCTTAAAAAGTAGGAAACCTCCAATGCATACATATATAGGTCACATTCAAATAGGTTGGAACAGTAGAAGGAAGACATGGGGCGAGAGACGGGAGGAGGTTGGAAGAAAAGTGGCAAACAAAAGGTTAATCATTCTCAAGGTTTCTGAAAAGGGTCAAGCTTAAAGGTTGATGAGCCAAAAATTAGTTTCATGATTGATGATCAAGCTTGTAGGTTACTCATAATTCAAGCAAAAAAAAATTCAAATTGAGCAGATCAGAAACCAGTCATATGTGTATTCAAAATTAAATCTAATCACTACCTTCTTTTTCTTCCAGTACATGCAAAACACCATCAATTACTCCATAATTCTTGCTTTTAAGTTCTAACAAACTAAGATGCCCTCAATTTATTTTTCTACTCTTTTTCTTCTTCCCACACTTTTACTCTCTTTTTTTGTTGAACTCAGGTATCTTTGTGTTCGGAACCAAAGACTAATCCCTCAAGATATTAAAATTTATTTTTTAAGGGTTGACCTCTCTCAACAAATATTTTTCTACACACAATCCTCGGGATCAGACCTTTCACCACATATGCTTAAGGAACAAAGTTATCTATCAATCATAACACAGCACCGTGTAGATTCCCACACTTTTACTTGTTCGACACCCCAACTCTTCTTTAACAAATCTACAAGTCCTCATTCCTAAAAGCCCTCTACATCCAAATAACACAAAACACAAACCCCAAAAACAATGTTTGAAAATGAACACTTGATTTGAATCTCGAGGACTTAAACAAAAAATGAAATGCAAGTCTCACGACCCAAATCATTGTAGTATTTACCCACAACAACATCATCACAAGAGCACCAATCACATGGCATTATGACGGGATCTGAGCAAAAATCATTCAAATTGAGTAGAATTCACAAATGGGTTTCTATTGAATCAGCAAGTAACACACGTAAATGAAAAAACTAGGAAGGGAAAAAGAAAAATAGAAAAACAAAGTTTGGATTGGAGAAACTAACCTCGTATCCGTGAGTTTGGTGCGTACGATTGGGGGAAAAATGGGTGAAGAGTGCAGAGAAAATGGAGAGAGAGAGAGAGATTGGTGGGACAAGATTCGATGAGGAGCGCACAGCAGTGTGGGAAACTACACGTGTAGTAAATTCCGTCGAACTTGCCAACAACAATGCGAGTACAGATAAAGTCACTACTCACTTTGTTAGTTTAAGATAAATAAATTATCACATCAATTAGTATTACTTGAGATTGATCTCAGTTAGGAAAAATAAATAAATGAAAACTGATAGTTGTAATAAATTAATAGAGTAAAAATTAGTGTACGTAAGCGATTATAATAGATTAGTATATGATTTTATGAATTAAAGAATAAACGTAATTTTTAACCCATAATCAAAATTAGCATTGTAGATTTTGGCCATAAAATTATGTGAAAAGTAACTAAGCCTTCCAGTTAGAAAAGTTACAGAACTTATTTATTAGAAGGAAAAAAAAAAGTAATAAAATTTGATTAGAATATAATATAATGGTACTCTCTGTGTTGAAGTCTTCTCCCTCCCTCCCATTTGGTTGATTGTGATGGCAATGGAATGTGACTTTATTTCCGATATTTTCCCAACTAGGGTGTCTAGTGAGGATAGTGAGACTCCGGCAGGTTTGAAATTTTAACAATATATAGAAATGATGATCAACGAAAGGGTATGTTCTAATGTTTGATGAGGGTGTGTAAATTTTTTTTCACATTTTTTACGAATTTCCATAAAGTGGGACCACTCCTTATTATTTAACACAGGAAGAGAAAGAAATGAACATATGATAAATGATGTAATGTTAAAGAAAATAAAATATATTAATAAGAGATTATAAATTATAAGTATTTTTTATAGAAGTTAATTATTTTTAATTAAAAAATTTATCTCAAATTTAACATAATTATATATCTAAAACTTAAATTTAAGATATTTTTAAATTAAAATAATATCATATCAATTTATTCATGTATTCAATATTATATATTAATATTTTTGATCAATTAACCTAATGTAAGATTAACTCCTGTGATAATTATATAGAGATATATCTATATCATTACTTTAATTAATTTGATTTCGTTGACTTGCCACAGATTTTTTTCATTGAAATCCAGTCAGTTTTTCCACCGTGGAAAGCACAGGTTTTTTTTTTTGTAGTTTTTTCTTGAATCTGCGTCCGTATAATGAAATATTTCAGTACCACTAATTTCAAGAAATTTGAATAAGAATCAAACATAACTCATAAAATTTCTCATAAATAGAACTCCTGGAATGTCAACCACATAGTGATTTAAATAAAAGAAAGAAAGATTCCTTGTTTTTGTAAAGCTTCCTGTCAAAAAAAGTTACGTTCAAAGTGCTTCGTAATGTGTTATTTGTGTAAAACAAAACACACACTACTAAATAGTTAAAGGCCCACGACCACTTGTACATCAAAGAACGCCATTCTGTTTTTCAATTCACCAATCCTGTCTGCTATTTTCTTTAAACCTTCATATTCAAAATTCAAGTGAATTCATGTAAAGGACAAATTTCTCTCTTTCCTATTTACAATATCTGAATTTGTGACCTAAGGAAAAAGAAACCAATTCGTGTTCAGTTTTCACTCAAAATTCCTTTCAAAATTCAAAAGCAAAAGCTGAAAAAGTAAGATTCAAAAATCAAACTTCAATCTTGACAGAAGATAGAGAAGAAGGTCTATCAGAAAAAACATCACAAAGTCAATATTCCATTCCATATCCCTTCTACCATGCAACACTTTATTTAAGAGTCAGTTCCATCCATCGTTACAAATGCAAAACAAGAAACACCAGCCAAGTACTAAAATCATAATGCTCAGAATAAAAGCTATTCTACTTTGTCTTACCCTTTTCATCATTTCAGTTGTTGCCATCTCACCATGCTCAACCCTTTATGCTTCAGACACAAACCAAGCATGGTCATTCCCCAACAACACATTCTCTCTTCATTTTCTTCAAGTCAACCCTCAATTGGATTTTAACTTTGCCAGTTTTGGGGTTGGAGCCTGAGGGAAATTAAGTATCAATTCATGATCCAAATTTCACTAGCACTGCCACATTTGCTTATATCAGTGACTATGCAGAAGAATGATGTTCTGAGAGTGTTGAAGTCGGATGGTGATGCGAATTTGAGGATTTATAGTTCATCTAAAGGGAGTGGAACTTCTATCATAGGATGGGCTGCTTTGAAAGATCAATATGATTTTCATGGATACTGAAGAACATATGGTATTTAATTTGTAGCTATACAAGGACTCAGAATTTTGAGAAGATTGATCCAAATAATAGTAGGAAAGGGTGTAGGATGAAGGTGAGACTAGAGGATTGTCCTGAAAAGATGGGGATGTTGCAATTGGACCATACTAGACTCTTGAGTTACTCTTCTATTGCTTAATACAAGATCAACCCAGAGGTGTTGTCTACACCTATGTCAGCTTGTAGAGAAAATTGTATTTCAGCTGGTTCTTGTTTTGCTTCAACTTCCTTGTCAGATGGATCAGGATTCTGTTATGTAAAGACAAAAGATATATTTGGTGGATATCAGAGTCCAGCACTAACTAGCACTACATATGTCAAGGTGTGTCTTCCACTGGCTCCAAACCCATCACCAATTCCTTGGAAGGAAAAGGATTGGAGCAAGCATGCTTGGGTGATACTGGTGCTTGTTTTTCGTACCCTTTTAGCTTCATTTGCCTTTCAGGGTGGTTTATGGTTGTGGACTTGTGGTCTTGAAGAAACATTCCAAGATTTGGAGGATTATATGGTCAGTATGATCTCGTGGAGTATGCTTCTGGTGCACCAATTCCGTTCTCATATAAAGAGCTCAAAGGCCTCACAAATGGGTTTAACGAGAAGCTTGTTGCTGGGAGTTTTGGTTCTATTTATAGAGGAATGCTTGGTAATGGAACTATTGTTGTGGTTAAGAAAATTCAGGGAATTGAACTAGAAGAGAAACAATTTAAGTTGGAAATTGCTACCAAAAGTAGTACTCATCATATGAATTTGGTGAGAATGATTGGTTTTTGCTCTGAAAGGCAACACAAGCTTTCGGTGTATGAGTACATGAAAAATTTCTTTTCAGACAATCAGGAACATTGTTGGATTGGGAGAGTCGGTTCAACATTACCCTTGGATGTGCAAGGGGGTATCAACTATCATGTATATTCATGAAGAGTGTCATAACTGCATAGTTCATTGTAACATAAAACCTGAAAATGTTCTCTTGGACAAGGATTTCAAGGCCAAACTCTCCTATTTCAACATTCTAAAGCTCATAACTCCTAAGGATGACAGGTACCAATCCGTGTTAAATATGAGAGGAACCAAAGGGTATGTAGCTCCAGAATGGCTCCCAAATCTTTCAGTAACTTCAAAATCTGATGTTTACAGTTATGGTTATTTTGCTAGAGATAGCGTGTGGAAGGAGGAACTTTGAAATCTCAGAAGAGACCAATAACAAAGAGTTCTCAGTTTTGGCTTATGAAGAGTTTGAGAAAGATAATTTCATGAGCATAGTTGACAAAAGACTACCTGAAGTTAATTTGGATCAATTGAAAAAGGTTGATTCAAACAAGCTTTTGGTGCATTCAGGAGCAACCATGTCAGAGGACAGGAATAAGCAAAGTCTTGCATATGCTTGAAGGTGTTACAAAGATTTATGAAGCCACCAGCACCAAAATCAATGAATGGAGGGCCATTCAGAGGAAATGAAGAATGGTTGAGAAAGAATGTCAGTGCTCTTTCCACTGTGTCAACCCCAACACCAACTTGTTCTTCCTCTTCGTTTCATTATTGACAAACATTCTCCGCTTTTGCATATAGAGAGGAACATGAAGAGGGATTCTTCATCCTTTATATTGTCAGGATGGTTTTAAATTACAGTTATTAGTCGTGGTCACGGTTGTGGTGAGTCAAAAATCCTTTTATATTACAGACAATTGCGGGAAAATACGACTGATGTAATCACAATGCTATTATGGTGACTCAAAGCACCGTAATGTTGCAGCCACAATTGTGATTGTGAATTGTAATTTAAAACCATGATTATCAGAAACATAGAGAAAACTACATCCTCTCTTATTGTAATTATATGAACTAAATCTAAAGAAATAAATCTGTCATTGATTTCATTTCGTTCTCACTTGCATCATCACTATTTGCTGATACAAAATTATATGGTGGAATTAATGATTTCCAAATAGAAATTCATATAATATTTTTTTGACAATTTGACACTAAATATATTTAAAAAAGTTCTTATAGCTATTTGCTGACACTAACGGTATTTTTTAGGAAACGTTATAAGCAGGGTCTTACTATATCTTTCATGGCCATGCGTTTGGGATTTTAACAACAGAACAAGATTATTTTAACATCATTTTTACTTGGAATAATAGGGAAAGGTTGAGCAACTCTTTTAGATTAATTGGTTGATTTAGTTAATCTTAAATTGACTAACTAATTTATTGATCAAATTGCTAACCTGATCTGACAACTTGATTAAAAGTTACGTACCCTCCATGATTTGCTGGTTTTCAGAGGTGCCAAGAGCCAAGTCCTACTTGTACATTGAATTTGAACTCGATAGAAATGGAGATGTTGACAATTGACATCGTCACATGGACATTATTTTGAAGATTCCTTGACTTCTAGTTCGAGCAATGACGTGTTGTTTGGTTACCCATAGCACAAAGTAGAATTTTGCATTAGCACTTATCCTTAGGGGAAGGTATTGGAAATACGGAATACCACACATTTCACAACCAATAGGGAAAAAATGTGTGATAAGTGTCATATTTTAGTTAATATGTGGAATGAATGTTGGCATTTATCTTGTGATTTCAAGAACTTTTCTTAGAAACTTCCTTTAATTTTGAGTTATTTGGTAGATAAAATATATTTAAATGTTTTGTTGTAATTTAAAGGTTTATCCAACTCTTTCTAGTACAAATTTTGTAGATTAAAGATTGGTATATGATGGAAGCAAGATGGAAGAAGTGGAAAACATTCTTGGAGCAATGAGGAGTTGATTTTCAATTATTTGAAGTTTTTAAGTGTCCTATTTCTTCGCCCAAGAGAGACTAGAGTCACCCAGGCAAATGAAATATGTGAAAATAGGGGTTCATCTAGTGGATTTTCTCGTCTAGGCAATGACTAGCCTAGACAAATGTAGTCGTTGTCCAAGACTTGCCCAAGCAAGAATCAGTAGCCTGGGTGACCCAAGCTTTCTTCATCCTGAAGTCTTCCAGTCGCCTAGGCGAGAATGTCTTGCTTGGGCGAATATTCATTAAACCAAACCGGTTTAAAAGCTTGGGAAGACAAAAACTGAGGGGGATTGATTTTCAAGAGCTCTAGAGAGAGAAATTGGGAGAAAAATGTGTGGAATCATTTAAGATCATCAGGAAGGATTGTGGAGATGTTCTTCATCATGTCTCTTGTTGATCTTGTTACTGCTATCATGAGCGGCTAAGTTCTCTTTGTAGGATTGGATGTAATCTGCGTACTTTAATTTATCTCTTTTGATAATTGTATATATATATATATATATACACATACACACACATAAATCTTTTCTATCTTTTGTATGTAACCTCATTCTATTATTTGTGCTTTATTCTATTTAATCAATAGTCTCATGAATCTAGCTCTTGAATTTGACTAGAAAGTATATCTCAAGAGTCTAAACTGGATGAAGTTACTCTCTACGGTATGTTACTAGAAATAGATCATAGCGTATTGATTGCAATCTTACACCTATTTATAATGCTGGAATAGTTATTGAATATGCGAGGAATCATTATTTGATAATTACTCTTAGAAATGTCGCATGCGAGGAATCGGTACGGTATGGTTTAGCGTGTGCATCAACAACGGTAGAGAATGATTCATATGTGTAAGTTTCATTAGGATACTAAAGAGTCGAATGATGAAATCCAATCCAAAGTTTTTCTTGATTGAATTCAAAACCTTTTTCATCGCTTTTCTTATAA
This sequence comes from Glycine tomentella, assembly GCA_007407185.1. NCBI lineage: Eukaryota > Viridiplantae > Streptophyta > Magnoliopsida > Fabales > Fabaceae > Glycine > Glycine tomentella. The sequence goes on along the minus strand of PYAF01001751.1, from coordinate 1,130,897 downwards.
TTATAGGCTTACAACTTTTACACTATTTACTTTATCGCAACAATCTAATGAATTTTTTATCAAACATCATGTATATAAATATTGAATTGTTTAATATTATATAGGGAATTGAGTAATTCAAGTCCTTGAGGAGACAATCTTAACTACAAATTTTATAAATTATGATAACAATTGATACACTTGCCAATAATATAACAATGTGTTGCTATGAAATTAATTACTAGGAGTCTAGGACATTGTGAAAACTAGAAAGTCCTCACATTTTATTAATTATGTGCATGCTGAAACAAGAAATCTCACATTTTTTATTCTCCCTAATTTTTAGGTCTTGTAAAGGAAAAAAATTGAATAAAGTTTATTAGAAGGGTACCCAATCAAATAGGAACAAAAATGTTACTGTTATTAGCATCCCAAAGATATTAGGTTAGACGGTTGACATAGAAATACGTTCGACCCATGTGCAGGACAAATGTGATTCACGAATGGTTGTTGCTTCCTGTTGAAGTTACTTCCTGCACTCTTTTTTAATTTTTTTTTTTCAGTTTTAAAATTGATCATTCTGAAAGTTAAAAAAAAAATATATACATTTTGAAATATAATTTTACATTCTGAATTTGATCATTTGAACAGACAAAATGAAGCGCAGGAGGCCATAGCCTTCACAAATGGAGCCCATACCCATATCAGCCTAAGTCTCTATCCTACCAAATTTAATTTAATCTTGTATACAAATGTTAGAATTCTGTTGTCAGTACTCCTTCATAGTCGGTCCAAGTAGTGATGTGATCATATCCTTTTTGTATAAAGAAAAAAAAAAAAAACCTGATGAAGAAAGAACAACCTTTGAGTGTCTTCAAATCCTCAAAGGAAATTAGTCACAGTAAACAACTGAAAATACTCCTTGCAATTATGTCACGACAACAATGAAGGAGTTGTCTCTCAATATTTTCACGGTAAACAACTGAAAATCTCTCAATAAATTTTTCAATATTTTCTTACTTTAAAAATAGAAAAAAAAATCAAAACAAATATATTTTGTAAATCCTGAAAATTTAAATTAAAAATTATTTTAAAAACAAAAAAACAAAAAAGAAGGGAACTAGAAATTGAAGGTCAAGCTAGAAAACTTTTCCACTTCCAAACCGTGAAGGGCCAGCAGCAGCCATTCCTCCCCATAAAATAATCAACCCTTTAGAAGATTCAAGCCCTTCCCCACTGTTGAAAAAAGAAGAAGAAAAACAGCACAAAATAAACCCAAAAAAATAATTTACAATCATTCGACCAATCATCCAATATCGTCCACACGAGGGCCAAGTCAAAGTCTTCTATTCAGTTCCCATCTCCAATGAAATTTTTTTTATTAGAGTTTCTTAATTCTTGTGATTCCTATATCATTCTAAGAAATTTATGTATAATTTATTTTAAGAGTAAGAAATTTTAAGATATTTTTACTTTTATATTATTTTTTCCACTTAATTATGATTGAAATAAAATAATATTATATGTTAAATAAATATTATTTTTTATTAAAAAATAATTTTTTATCAAAAATATAAATCTTATTTTAATTTTTTTTTATATCACATAAATTTATTCCAATAAAAAATGATAAAAATAATTTATTCACTTAAAAATTCTTAAAATCTTCATTAGAGATACTCATCCCGATTCATTATAACCAAATTTCTTCCACACGTACGAAACCGTAACATCATTAACACACATTATACACGCGCATCCAACATGGTTAATTCGTTATATCACATTCACACAGACATAAACACACATAACGATAGCTATTTTCATCTTTGATTATGTAAAGCGTTGATAAATCTATTATTAAAAGATAAAAATTCAAAATTTTATCCCTAAAAATGAAAAAAGTGTGATAAATTTATCTCTTCTTTAACTTTCATCTATTACCGTTAATATCAGGGACGAATTTGTCAGCGCATTACACATTCAAAAACGAATTTGTCAACTCTATCTAAAATATAATTTAATCTTTATATTCTCTCTTTTTTAATTATTGCAAATATAACATTGCAATAAATACTTAAAAATTAGGAAAACAAACATAAGTTAAAATAAACATAATAATAAGCATAATATTGATTAATAAATATAATTTGTTTATTATTGTTAAATTTCTATTAAAACAATATTAGGTAATGACAAGATCAAGTTAGGTCTCATTTTTTTTTGTAAGAATTAACTTGATGGCTATACATTTTTATTTGGGTCTCATATTTTGAGTAAGATACTGTCACATTAAAAATTTCAAAGCAAAAATCAAAATATGAGGTTCAAACAAATTAAAATGCACAATCATTAAATTAATCCTTACAAAAAAAGATCCAACTTGATTTTGTCATTATTTAATGTTGTTACAATATAAATTTTAGAGCAACATACAAATTATGTTTACTAATTAATAAATTTTTAATGTGACAGTATCTTACCTAAAATATGAGATCCAAACAAAAATGCACAGTCATTAAATTAATCCTTACAAAAAAATGAGACTCAACTTGATTTTGTCATTATCTAATGTTGTTCCAATATAAATTTTAGAGCAACATACAAACTATGCTTATTAATCAATATTATATAGTTTGTTTTAACTTATGTTTATTTTCCTAATTTTTAAGTGTTTATTATAATTTTATGTTTTCAATAATTAGAAAAAGGAGAATATGAAGATTAAATTATATTTTGGGTAGAGAGCTGATAAATTCGTCCCTGAATATATAGTTCGCTGACAAATTCATCATTGATATTAACGATTAAGATTAACATACGAAAGTCAATGGAGGGATAAATTTGTCACACTTTTTTTACTTTTAGGGATAAAAATTTGAATTTTTATATTTCAAGGACAGATTTATCAATGTCTTACACATTCAGAGATGAAAATGACTATTTATCCCACAATTCAAAGTTGAAACATCAAAAAACATGTTCCTCAAAACACAATTTTTGTTCCTCACCCTTGTTTTAGCAATCACCACAGTCACCACCGCCATAGACCCAGGCACCAACGGATCTATATGGCTTTGAGGGTGGGCAGATGCACCCCCTCATTTCAATAAAATTACTAGTATTTATCTTAAAATATTATATTTTACATCCTATAATTTCATATTTTGCATCCTCTAATTTTATGTATTTAAACCTTTTTATCTGTTCACATATAAGAGTAAGTAAATACACCATCTTATTTTAATAAAATACAAAAAAATATTATATTTTGTACCCATAATTTTATGTATTTAAACATCCATATGTAAAATTAAGTAAATACACCATCTTATTTTAATAAAATATAAATATTATCTTAAAATTTCATATTTTATACCTTTTATCTTCGTGTTTGAATCCAACTATCTCATATAATAAAGATAATTATCAATTTTTATTTTTTAATAAATTACCTCATTGATGGAAGGTCGTAGATCCGCCATTGAACCCATGTTCTACCCTGTCAGCTTCTTCTTCCAACCAAACTTGGTCTTCTCCCAGCGGCACCTTCTCCCTCCAATTCATCTCCGTTCAGCCACCGACCACTCCTCCTTCCTTCATCGCCGCCATCGTCTTCTCCGGCGGAGCTCCCGTGGTCTGGTCCGCCGGCAACGGTGCCGCCGTGGACTCCGCCGGGTCCCTCCAGTTCCTCCACTCCGGTCATCTCCGTCTCTTCAACGGCTCCGGCGCCACCGTGTGGGACACCGGCACGGCGGGTGCTTCGTCAGCTACCCTTGAGGCAGTGGCAATTTCGTAATTTAAACAGCACTGGCTTCCTATGGTCAAGCTTTGACCACCCCACTGATACCCTTGTGCCCTCTCAGAATTTCACCGTTGGTAAGGTTCTAAATTCTGAAAGTTACTCTTTTGGTCTTAGTTCAATTGGGAATTTGACCCTGAAATGGAACATTAGCATAATGTACTGGACCCAGGGTTTGAACTCCTCTGTGAATGTGAGTTTGGATTCCCCTTCTTTGGGGTTGTTATCAATTGGGCACTTGCAACTTTCTGATGCAAATTTGAGCCCTTCTATTGATGTTGCTTACAGTAGTGACTATGCTGAAGGGAATAGTGATGTGATGAGGGTGTTGAAGTTGGATAGTGATGGAAATTTGAGGATTTATAGTACTGTTAAGGGTAGTGGTGTTGCTACTGCTAGATGGGCTGCTGTTCTGGATCAATGTGAGGTTTATGCTTACTGTGGGAACTATGGTGTGTGTAGTTACAATGATTCAACCACAGTTTGCGGCTGCCCGTCTGAGAATTTCGAGATGGTTGATCCGAATGATAGTAGGAAAGGGTGCAGGAGGAAGGCGAGTCTCAACAGTTGTCAAGGGAGTGCGACTATGTTGACATTGGATCATGCTGTTATCTTGAGTTACCCCCCTGAAGCTGCATTGCAGTCATTTTTCTCAGGGATATCGGCGTGTAGAGGGAATTGTCTTTCCGGTTCGCGTGCCTGTTTTGCATCTACTTCCTTATCAGATGGCACGGGGCAGTATGTGATGAGATCGGAAGATTTTGTTAGTGCATATCATAATCCTTCGCTGCCTAGCACTTCTTATGTCAAGCTTTGTCCGCCACTGGAGCCAAATCTGCCACCCTCTATGGGGGGACTGTGAGGGAAAAGAGGTCCAGGGTGCCTGCTTGGGTTATGATGGTGGTTGTTTTGGGTACCCTTTTGGGTTTGATTGCCTTGGAAGGTGGTTTGTGGATGTGGTGTTGTAGGAATAGCACGAGGTTTGGTGGGTTATCTGCTCACTATGCGCTTCTTGAGTATGCTTCTGGTGCCCCAGTGCAGTTCTCGTACAAGGAGCTCCAACAAGCGACAAAGGGGTTCAAGGAGAAGCTTGGAGCTGGTGGATTTGGCACTGTGTATAGAGGAACTCTTGTTAACAAAACAGTTGTTGCTGTGAAGCAACTTGAGGGCATTGAGCAAGGTTAGAAGCAGTTTAGGATGGAAGTTGCCACCATAAGTAGTACTCATCATCTGAATTTGGTTAGGCTTATTGGCTTCTGCTCGGAAGGGCGCCACCGGCTTCTGGTTTATGAATTCATGAAAAATGGGTCTCTTGATAATTTTCTATTCCTGACAGAACTGCATTCGGGAAAATTTTTGAATTGGGAGTATCGATACAACATTGCCCTGGGCACTGCAAGAGGCATCACATACCTACATGAGGAGTGCCGTAACTGCATAGTCCATTGTGACATAAAACCTGAAAATATTCTCTTGGATGAGAACTATGTTGCCAAAGTCTCAGATTTTGGTCTTGCAAAGCTCATTAATCCTAAGGACCACCGGCATCGGACCTTGACAAGTGTGAGAGGAACCAGAGGATATTTAGCCCCCGAGTGGCTTGCGAATCTTCCCATAACATCCAAATCTGATGTTTACAGCTATGGCATGGTTTTGTTGGAGATTGTGAGTGGGAGGAGGAATTTTGATGTGTCAGAGGACACAAATAGGAAAAAGTTCTCCATTTGGGCTTATGAAGAGTTTGAGAAAGGTAACATAAGTGGAATTTTGGACAAAAGATTAGCTGAGCAAGAAGTTGATATGGAGCAAGTAAGAAGAGCAATTGAGGCAAGCTTTTGGTGCATCCAAGAGCAGCCATCTCGGAGACCAACGATGAGCAGAGTGCTGCAAATGCTAGAAGGGATAACAGAGCTTGAAAGGCCACCTGCCCCAAAATCAGTAATGGAAGGAGCTGTTAGTGGAACCAGCGCATACTTTAGTAGTAATGCCAGTGCATTCTCCACAGTTGGAGTTTCACCAATTGGTCCCTCCTCTTCATCATCATTTCAGACTAGTGCTGTTTCAACCTTCACCTCAGGAAGGAAGCCTGAGAAGGCAACCTCGTCCCTTTTACAATCAGACACATGACAGAAATTGCTTCCTTTTTTCCTTTTTCATATTTTCAATTAGAATCGGTTCAAAGTCACATTCACTTGGGACTTAGTGCTGGAACAGCAGAAGTAAAAGCTTTGCTTGTAAAGCCGTGTATTTTATTTTTTGGGTAAGAGACCATAGGTATCATTCAAATAATGCAACCCTGCTCGAGGTGAGTAGAATCACTATGAATGACAAATTTCTTCTTCCGTGTATAATATGATATTGATTGTATACGAAGTTTCTTTTTCTTTTCTTTACCCTGATCATTGTATACTCATTCAAAACAAGAAATTGCAAAATTGTATTAATTATTTGTATTCAATTCCTGAAATTGTGTTTATGTGTATATCCATCTGATGAAGAAGTTTTAAACTCATCCGTTCACTGTTTCAGTTTCCCAAATAATGTTTTGTACGCTTTATTTACATTACAATGTTCATCATTGGTTGTTTAATATATGTTCCTTCGAACACTGCCAAAATTCCTTTAACAGCATAGTGAGATGGACTAGAGGATAGTGTTGGCACAATAATAGTTTTGCTATCATTGGGTGATTCTGAGGTAACTTTGTTGTCTTATACTATATATGTTGGCCACAGTATCTAGTTGCGGAATCAGTTTCAACCCTTGCATGGATAAAATTGTAAGAGGAGTGTTAGTAATAATTTTTCTTAAAAAAATTCTTTCAAGAAGAAGTTAAATTTCACAATTTTGATGGATAGTGGCACATTCATGAATCACGTTAACCCTGCACATGGGTCACGCACATATCTGGGTCAAAAGTCTAACATAATATATTTGGGATGCCAATAAAAGTAAACATTTTAAGTTGTTGGGTATCCATCTAATAAACTTTATAGTTTTTTCCTTTCCAGTAACCTAAAAAGTTTGGGAGAATGACGGAAAATGTGTGACTTTTTGTTTCAATCATACACATTATTAATCAATTGTAAGGTCTTTCAAGGTGTCACAATGTAATTATTTGCCAGCATGAGTTACAAAACAAAGGTCAATTATATGCATGACATGTCGCATCTTCAAGGAACCCGCGTCATTGTCTCTAATTTTTGTGGACTGTGGTATTTCCAATACCCTTCCCCCAAGGTTAAAAAATGCCAATGCAAAATTCTAATTTATGTGTTACAAACTGAACAATATGTAGTTTGCTTGAAGTAGGACTTGGCTCTTGACAGCTGGCTCCAGCTATTGCAAACCAACAAATCATAGAGTAACTTGTAATCAAGTTGTCAAAACAGCTTAGCAAATTGGTCAATAAATTAGTTAATCAATTTAAGATTAACTAAAATAACCGATTAGTCTAAAAGCGTTACTCAACCTTTCCCTTTTACTCCAATTAAAAATGATGTTACAACAATCTTATGTTCTGTTGTTTAAAACCCAAAACGCCGGTTGATTTTCTTTTTTTAAACCAGATAAAAGATATAATAATCAAGGTTATCAAAATTGGATCGAACTCACTGATTCAACCACTGTCCCAACTTATAAAGTTTTCTCGATAACACCGTTAATTAAGATTATTTAAAGAATATTGAATTGAATCTTTAATTTTCAACATATAGTTATAAGATCTGTTGCTGAGAAAGAAAGAAAAAAGTAATAAGATCTGTAAAAAAAAAAAAAAAGCATAATAGCTATCTCAAAAAAAAAAAACATAATAGTTATAAGAACTTTTTAGAAATATTTAGTGTCAAATAATCAACAAATCTTTGTAATTTCTATTGAAAATCAATGACAGATCAACCAACAGTCCTCAAATTTTTTTATTTAGAATTAATTCATACAATTACCATAAGAGAGGATGTAGTGTCTCTATGTTTCTGACAATATAAACTATAAAGGATGAAGTATTTTCTCTTTATGTTTCTCTCTAATGCATAAGAGAAAAAGTTGGGGGGTTGAACTTGAAGAAAATGAAGAAGCTGTCTCTCTGAAGCATGAAGGGTTGAGCCTGGAGAGATGGCAACAAACAACTAAAATAATGGTTAAGAGGGTAAGAGAAAGTAGAAGAGCTTTTATTCTGAATATCATGATTTTAGTACATGGCTTGTGTTCCTTGTTCTGCATGTGTGATGAGGAATGGTTAAATAAGGTATTGCTATAGTCGTTGAACAAAAGGAAATAAGCAATATTATTGTGCAGAGGATACAGTATAAAACTATAAATGTAAAAACAATCTAAAGATCATCATTAATGGTTCATAATGGACCATCTTGATAGTTGTTCCACCGAAGTAATGGCCTAGTTAGAATTATATAATTTACCTCTTAAGTGCAGTATGTACTTTAAAACATCTCAATCCTTTTTTTGTCAATAGACGTGCTAAAGTGTGAGCAATTGCTTCCTGTAACTTTTTAAGCTTCGGAAAATGTTAATCTAAAATGTAAAACTATTACATTTTGAATTAGTCTTTTTGAAATGTAACTTTTTACATTCTAGAAATGTTATTCCCAAATGTTATTTTACATTTTAGATTATGGAGATTAGATACATGAAGCAAAGATGGAGATACAGGAAGCAATTGCCTAAACTGTGGCGTGGACAAATCTACCTATAAAGAAAAATTCTGTTGTTTTTCTTGGCAGAAAGTGCCCTCCAATCTATTGACAACTAGCTAGAAAGAAAACTGGGCCTTCGCAATTAATTGTTTCTTTGGTCTGTGGGCCTTCACAATGTTGGAGCCCATGACATGAATTTAGGACTTTATTCAATATTGGACTTAGTCCACATGGGCTTATGATACTTCTGAAAGTATCTGAAACCGTCCTTAATTCTTGGAGAGTTACCTCGCTCTCATTGCTCTTAATCCTAGGGCTTAGATTTTTTTTATTCCAAAAATACATTTTTCACGGAATCGTGAATCCGTTGAACAAAATGCATAACAAAATTATGATTCCGTTATAAAATAAGTTTCACACTCCCTATAACACAACGTAATCGTGATTCTGTTGTATACGTATCTTACGAAATCATGATTTCATTATATATTTTTTCGCCCCAAATATAACAAGGGAATCACGTTTCCATTGTTTAAAAAGGGATGCAAACAAATTACAAAATGGAAATGTGTTTCCACATACAAAATCCAAAATGGAAACACGTTTTCATTTTGTAATTTTTCGCATACCTTTTTTATACAAAGAAAATGTGTTTCCATTAGGTATTTTTCACGAAAAAATAATTGCATAATTAAGTTACCTTTTTTACTTGATTTAATTTTGATACGAATTATGTTAATAACGGCTCATAGTACCTTTTTTTAATAGTAATCAAATTAATTACATAAATTACCTTTTATTTAAATTTAAATTAATGATAACATAAATTACTTTTTTAATTGTAATCAAAATAATATCATGAGTTGATTTGCTTATGATTAATAAAGGTAATTTTTTGTAATAATTAATTTGATTACCTTTATACATGATAAGTTGTATCCAATTAATTTAATTTTAATTGAAAAAAATATTGAGTACTATTAAAAATGGTAAATTATATCAAATTAATTTATTTTTAAAAAAAGGTCATTTACATTTATAATTAATTAAAAAATCATAAAAAACACAACAGAAATACTATTCATTGTATTTTTTTGTAGTCCAAGATATGCTATAGAATCATGTTTTCGATGCATAACAAGGGGTGCAAAAACTATACACAAAAGAATCATGATTTTGTTGCACAAATGTACAACATAATCATTATTCCGTTATGCATAGCTTTCGCACTTGCTGATACACAACAAAACACGATTCCTTAATGCATTTCAAAATGAATAATTTTGAATTTTTGAGGGGGGTGGGGCAATAACAAAAGTCATTGGGACCAATAGCAACTCCCTATTTCTTGGCTTTGTCTAACTTTTTGTCCCCCCTTCTTATTTGAGCAGTAGTATATGATTCATGTAAGAGTTTTTTTTTTTTTATGTAAGCCATTCGTAAGTTTTTTTTTGTAAGTTAAAATATATTTTACAAAATAATTTAAAATAATGGTGTATGCAAGTATTGAACTTGTGACCTTTAAGTTATTAATATGATGCTCCAACCAACTAAGCTAATCAATCAATTATGTTAATAAATAATTAATATTGATATATATATATATATAACACTAAATTTTTTAATTTAAAATAATTTATTATGTTAAAATTATATGTTGTTATAAAATTTTAACATATAATTTTGTTACATATGTGTATGCATGCATTGATTAAACATATAATTTTAACATATAATGTTATTACAAAATTTAACATAATAAATTAAACTATACATTAATAGGCAAATTATGTTAAAAAATAATTAATGTTGATACATATAACACTAAATTTTTTAATGTATATTTAATACACATATAATTTTAGTATAATAAATTATTTTAAATTAAAAAAATAATGTTATATGTATCAACATTAATTACTTTTTAATATAATTGGTCTATTAACTCAGTTGATTGGAGCATCGTGTTAATAACTTGAAGGTCACAAGTTTGGTACTTACATATACCATTATTTTAAATTATTTTGTAAAATATATTTCAACTTACAAAAAAAAACTTACGGATTGGACTTATGGATTGCTCAATTCGTATATAAAAAAAAACATACGGATTCGTCAATCCGTATGTATGAAAAAAACTTATAGATTATCTAATCTGTAAAAAAAAAAAAATCATACTGATTAGTACCAATCCATATATATGAATTATATGAATTCGTGTGTATGAAACACATCCTTATTTTTTATTGGGCATCTTGTAAATAATACAAGGCTAAGGAGGGACTCATAATAAACAAGCCATACTTTTAACATGCACACACAAGCATTAGAGTTAGTTATCTCTTGCTCAGTTTATCCCTAACCAAGTGTTGAAAATCCCATTGGGATTCTCAAAGTGGCACTAAACCACAGATATTTATAAGTAATTTGTGCATTAGAGGGAATTAAAAATATGGATCTTTGTGGTGAGAGAGATGGAGGACAAATAAGTGTACCTATTCGTGGTGCCTAAAGTTAAGGAGGCTCTGTACGGTGTTCTCTAATTTATGGCAACAATATCAAAGTTGGCTAGGAGTATCTTCAGCATGCACAACGGTTGCAGAATGCACTTTATGCAACAAAGTCAGAAGGTTATGGATGACCATATGGCAAGCAATCATTTGATCAATATGAATAGGTAGGGCATCCTCTGCGGGTGGACACATCATAAGTTTCACTCTAACATGAGCTTCTGGCAATGGATAACATGCAATACTCCATCATTCAACTAATCCAGCACTTTGTTTTGATATTCATTCATCATTAATGGTATTTTCATGTGGCAGATGGATTGAATTATTGTTTTGACTATAGGGGAATAGAGCATGCACAGGATGTTTGGATAGCTTAAACTTAGCCACTTAAAAAGTCTAATGTAAACAAAAATTGATTGTTAGTTTAGGTTTTTTTTTTTTTTATCGATTTTATAATCACCCTAATTAAGACATTTGATATTCTTAAAAACTAATTTAATCTTCAGTTTGTTTTTTTTTTTTTTGAAATTTAGTCATATTTAAAAGTTATCATTTTTTTTAAGAATATATTATATGAGAATTAAATCTAGATCTCTCCTCATAAATTCATATCGTGAAATAAGTTACACTCATCTTATATTGTTAACTTAATTATTTTAGATATGTTTATTAAAAATTGAAGATAATTAGTTAAGCAAAAGAGCATGGAACAATTTCATTGTATATTTTTGGAAATCAAAAGAAAGGGGCGGAAAGGAACAAGTGTAATCATTGAAATTTTGGCTTATGTATCAGGAGTTTTATTCACACTGCCCAAGGATTAGATAAAAATCAGACAGATAATTTAATTTCGTGAATTAAATTTAAAATATATATCTGAAATGTAAACTGTCCTTTCCTTCATCCAACGGGGTTCATTCACAGCTGCATGAACGTGCTAGTTCCAGATCCCTTATTAACCTGCATAAATATGCAAGTTAGCTTGAAATTATATTTAACAAAAAAAAAAATGAAATACACTTCTAATTAGAGAGTTATTATTTTAACCTTTATAGAGAAAAAAAATGGAAGTTTTATGTACGGATTGGAGCTTTTGGCATTCACTTTCTATATTATATGTATGCATGACTTTGTCTTATTTTATTTATTTTTTAAAACAATTGTTGTCATCCATAGTATTTTTGTACTACGACCTGGTCAATTTCTACATGAAAGAAGTCGTACTTTAGAACTATGACTTCACTCTTTTCTTTTTAAACCCTAGACTTCACTTTTTAATGAATTTTAATGAAATTTTAGGATTTAAGATTTAATTTCAGTTTTAAAATAAACTTATTATATATTTTAAATCTATAAATATATTTTAGAGTTACTATTTTTTAGTCCTTAAACTTTTTAAAATTTTTGTTTTTAGTCTGTGAACTTTTTCATCTGTTTTCAGTCCTTTAATTTTTTGTTCGTTCAACATTTAGTCCTTTAAATTTTTTTCATCCTTATTTTCTTTTTGTTTTAGTTTCTATAAATATATCTCACAAAATTAATATTAATATCTTTTACAGTAATTAATATTAAATATTAGACACACACAAGGTCAAATCAGAACCAAACTGAGATCTTAGGGGGAATTATAATAAAAATATATTTGCAGATAAGAAAATATAAACATTTTTATAGGCTTAAAATTACAAATGTTAAAGCATCAGTTTCATCTGTTTGCTACTAGAAAAACATCGTTTAACGACCTAGTCAATCGGTCTCCATATTGGGAATATCGGTCTCTATTATTAGCAGCGACGAAAATATTGACCGAAACATTCGATCTCAAATACCAAACTGTTTAAATCATTAGCGACCGAATTTGTGTTTGTCACGGTAATATACAGTCGCTAATAAAAGTACTCAGTCAGGTGATTTGGTGGCTTTTATTGCTAAGCACAACTCAGCCACTAAGACTTTCTGTCTCTAATTTGATTGCTAAAATTTATTTAAAATAATTTTTTAGTGGTGGTTATAATTTTTTTATGAATTTATAATAAAAAGTAATATTTACATTACTAAATTTTTTTACTAAAATATACATTAAATATGTTCTAAAAATCTATTAAATCATAATGTGTTATTTTCTAAATTATTTACAAATCGTTAATTCGAGTAATACTAAATTCAATTATCTTAAACAATATCTCAAATTCAAATTTGATGAATGAAAAAACGTGATTGAAAAAAAAAACCTCATACATTAGTTTCATGAATTTGATTACCATGATAATATATTCTCACCATTTTACATAAAAATAGGTAGATGAAACAATTGTGTAACATAGATTTATGAGAATAAGTTGTCTAAAGAGTAATTTTTTAAAACTTATAACAAACATAAAAAATATTATATCCATATGTAAAACAATCACACTCATATTGTTACACTGTTGTTACGTACTGTTTGTTTTTTCTTTCATACTAAAAAAATAAAAAATAAAAAGTAAAAACCACTGTTACGTATTATACCGATTAAAAAAATTACTATTTCGATGTACTATCTTTAAGTTAGAGAAAATTCCACCACCCATAATTAAGTCACCGAATAATGTCTATTTTTTTTTTAAAATGTCTTTAATATTTCGCACCTTATTCATCCAACAAAAATGATATATCGATTCATCAGGGTATCAAACATTTTCATGTTGCTGTTCACTCCTTCGGAATTTTCGGTTAAATCTGAACATATCATCATCATGTTTTATCAAATCTATAGTGAAGAGGATTCCTCGACCATTTATAGCATGATACACTGAAACCAATGCATGTTTGCATTTTTTATTTATTTGTTACCTCTTTAGAAACATCAGCATATATTGTAATTTCTTAATTATTTACAATCCTTATGAACAACATACGATTATAATTTCCTAAACTAACTTTATTTAAATAATTTTTATTAATTAATACAAAATTTGAATGCAATATAAAAACAAAATATAGATTAAGAGCAAATTAAATAAAAAATATTTAATAGTTTCTCTCTCTCTCATGTATTGTAGTACACAATTTTGGATCCCCATATTTTTTACTACTTCTATTTCTACTAACTTATGTATATATGGAATAGTTGTTATTATTGTTGAACTATATATATATATATATATATATATATATATATATATCAACTGTGTAATTAGTTACAAAAGGTTAACTAATTATAAACTAACCATATCGGAGAACCATTTTGTAAATTGAGAAATGACTGGATTCTTGATGGCAAATATAATACGAAGTGCAATCCAATAAACTTAAATATATGCAACACTTATATTTATGGTTTAGACTTTAGAAACATATATAATAATGAATGAATGGCCCAAAACTGGATTTATGTAAACATAACGAAGTGCATTCCAATGGAAACTACCGCAAAGCACAAAAAAGAATGCACAATGCTTTATCCGGTCAAAGCTACTTTTCAATGATAAAATGAGTCTTTAGAAAGATCACTTTCCAGCATTGGGTTAAACAATGACTAGTAGAAAATTAAGTCATTGTTTGTTTCTGTATACATAAAGGAGGTATTAAATTATATTATTGTTATAAGTTATGCCAATTCTTATATTATTAATGGTGTCCTTTCAAAAAAAATATATTATTAATGGTGTAAGAATTGGTGTAATGTATACTAACATATTTATATATATATATATATATATATAAAGATGTTGTATTACTTTCGTTTTTAAATATAAAACTTTTTTTGATTAATTTATATTAATTAAGAATTTTGCTAATTTAATAATAATATTAAATATGTTAAAAAAATATATTATTTTTAAAATGACCCTTAAAATTATTAGGACTCATCATGTCATTATTTTTACTTAATTATTTTTTAATTAATTAATGTGTACCAATCATTATAACATCTCTGATTTTTTATTTTTCAACGACTCTTACACTATTTGTTGGTCAGAATCCTCTACATGTCATAATCCTTCTTAAGTAGCTCTTTTCTAGCCCTAAAAAATTAATTTTGTCTCTTTAAGGATCAATGACTAATCGTACAAACCAACACTAAACTTTTCAACATGTTTTGTCTTTACTCAAATGATTTCTAGGAAACTTTTCAGAAGGTCACTTAACTCATAAATGCTCCAAGCCAAACACGCTTAAATACAAAATTCTTATGTGATAGGCTACCGAAAGTATATGCATTTTGTTAATATAGGTAATACCAATTAATTCATTTAATTCATCATCAATTATTCAGATCTTATTCATGTATAACCTTTATATTCCTCTTTTTTTAGTATGACTCATGAGGCTGTTAGAATCATCTTCTTCAATAAAAAGAGAATGAATTTATCTTCTCAATTTATAGCATTATCATAAAGCAATTAAGGTTATTTTGATAATAAAAAATACAAGAGACAACTTAAAAAATCTTATAAAAGGCAATTTAAAAAAAAAAGTCTTATATCTAAGGACAAAAAATAATATTAAATAAGAACTACTCGTAATGTGAGAAATGAGAATTATAAATATAAAACACTCAATTATATTTGAAGATCAATATTAACAAACAAAAAAATTAATTATCATGCACAAACATTAATATCAATTAATCAGAAACCATCGTGAAAATGATTTTTTTAGAATTTTTTTAAGAGTTACGTGATTAATCATTATTAATAGTAACTCTGATTTATAGTTTTTATATCTCAGGATAAGATTATATATATATATATATATATCATCGACATAAAGTAGACAAGATTCATGATGGTCGACCTTTCACTATGTACAGTCAATTAATTAATAGTATGTGCATTTTATTAATTTACTTAGTCCAGCATGAAACGATATCTGTGTTTCTAGCTTCTTTACATGCATGTGGACATCAATGATATTAAGATTATGATAATCTTTACGATCTCGACAAAGAGGATAAAGCTTGTGCCTTTCCCTCTTTCTGTGCACGTAATTTGAAGTCTACTTTGTTCGCAATATTTTACGATAGCTCTTTTGGAATTATTTAGCATAAATTCCATTCTCTACCTAACATGCTTAAACACTCACATAAATAATATTAAAGTTTCATTAGTAAGCGAATCTATGCTTAAGTTACTACTGTTTTGGAATCCTTCACAATGTCATGGTTGAGAGAAAAAGTTTGAAGATTATTATTATAATTTAAAAGAACATGCAGCTGGTAAATTAGTGGGAATATCACCTTCTGCGTCTATTAATTACATTATTTTAAAAAAAATGTGACGCAATTTGATTTCATTCTTACAATACAATATATAACGCATGCAAGAATGCCACCTTCTTTGTCCTTTTTTTTTAAGGAAGAAAAAGGAATTGACCAAAGATTGGCGGAAATTAAATAAACACAATAGAATATGTTAATATTAATGTACTATATGGATTATATGAGCTTTTGATTTCAAGGTATAATTTTAATTAAAATAATTAAGCAAACAATTATTGGAGAATTTATAATTTCAGAATCCTGTTCTTTTAATCTTTCCATGCATAAATATGAACTAAATTAAACTAAACCCACCTACACGCCAAAAATATACATCTAATAACCTTATGGTGAAAATCTGAGACATCCATCATGATGATTATCGTAATCAATAAAGGGAAACTTTTGCTATATATGAAAGATAATGTCGTAGAACATTATTAAATTGTGGTTAATAGCGAATCTAATTCTGATTGCTTTTCTTCAATAGGGTGTTCCTCAAATTTTTCTTCGTCTTTTAACGCTTATTTGCTAATCATTATAAGTTAAAAACACAGAATTTTATAAGAATTTAGTTAGAATAGGGTAATGGTTTTCTGTATCATAATTTAATTATAGATTGTTAATTTTATAATACTTACTTTGAAAATTATATTTATAGTAGTTTTTTAATTGATTAATAATGTAAAAAAAATTTATAGATAGTGTAACTAAATATAATTAACCTCACTTCATAATTTTGTAGTTGATTCTCAATCGAAAGTAATTAAGAGCAGAATGATTTTGCTAAAATATAATAAATGTGTGCCTATACAAGAGGAATATGTAATTGTTAAACACAAAACGTTCATACAAAAGGAAGGTCTTGTCAACCCAACAAGTTAAATTCGCTTTTGCATTGGCATGTAGGGTTGTTTCGCATATCTGCATGAAATGCCCAAAGACTCTCCATGATAACCCTATATGTTCTATTAGGAGGAATCAGCGACTTCTCGAAAGATTTAGTAAATCTAATACATAAATGATATGTCAAATTAAACTATAAATTGTTAGAGTGTGACAATATTTTTTACAAGTAGAAAATAGCTACAAGTTCAGAATAGAATAACTTCTTGCCCCTTCGACGACTAAGGATTTCATTTAAACAAATGATATAAATTAATATATGTTGATCTTTTAAACAATGATGATATGATAATTAATTTTACGTGCGTAGCAGCGTAGGCCAGAAAGTTGTGGAAACCATTTTATTTGTTTACTATATATATGTATTTGATCGCTTTATGCTTTATGCTTGAATTATAAAATTCTAAGTGGTGCTTATATTTAAGGGGTTACTTGAATGTTTTACTCATGTTTATATATAATAATATTTAACCTTTTAAAATTTTGCATGCGCTTTTTCTTTTATATATTATTTAATTAATTAATTCAAATTAATTAAATTCAATTTTGCTAGTACTTTGACTTTTTAGGGTAACTAAAGTGACAAGTACCTATTTCATTATCAAAAATGCTACCGATATATACTCTTTCTTAATAACATTTTAATTTATTAAAATTTATAAATGTTAGTTAATTTATTTCTCATTGATTATCTCTTCTAATGTTTTTATTTGGTAGCACTGTAATTAAGATCTTAGGTTCCAAAAGGTATTCCATTGGGTTAATCTCCTAGACATTCTTATTCTATTATTTAACTAACTTTTGTCTACTAAAATTCCACAAATAAAAAATAACAGTAAAAATATCATAAATGGAAAAACTATATAGAAGTAGACGAACTAAATATTAGTCATAAAAAAAGGTAAATCTCAATGCATGAAAAAATATTAGTTGAAACGGGGAAAACGAACAAAAATTGAAGCCTCTAAATATTCAAAAGAGGATAGGGCAGAATTTGGCTCAAGTATTTGATCATAGAGAGAATTCTAAAAAGACACAATTTTACTGTTATATTAAGGTTAATAGAACATTTAAAAAATTTAATTCAAATCTGTAGATGTTTTTTTCAGTAAAGATAAGAATATTATTCTTATCATTTAGATTTTGGATTTTATCATATTTTAATGAATAAAATTTAGGGAAGAAGATGACGTCTCAATGAAATATAGGTAAAGGCTTCGGACACAAAAAATGCTTACAAAGGATATCATTAGTTTGATTTTAAGATTAGAAACAAGTTCCTTAATTCGATTTTTAAATTAGGATGCATGGTGTATAAAAGGAAATCCTGATGAAGAGAGAATATATTACCAAAGTGGGAGGGGATTCGCTAAATGAGGAGAGTTTTTTTAAGTTGACTAAAAAAATTGTAATCTTAATTGAGATAATTAATATTTATTGACATATTCCTATAGATATAATCAAGAGTTGATAAATCATGTAAAAAATTTATTCTTCCATTATTTCTATTTTGTGGTGTTGCTTATGTAGTAAATCCTTCGATCCTCATTATGCATAAAGGAGTTTCCCCAACTGATAATAAGGATATTTGACAAACCAAATGACTTATTTACAAATTTAATTTGCCATTAAATTTAAGATAATTAACAACATTCTTCATCAACACATGTAAATGTCCTATCCTTGTTCACGAAAAAGATAATAATACACTCTTTAATAAATTCTTTTGGTCATGTTATCTTGTTTTTTTAAAGTAGGTCATGTTATATATATGGTTAAAAACTAGTAATTATGAACTATAAAATCTTGAATAAATTTGGAGTGAGAATCACATAGTACAATTTTGTGATTTTTAATAAATTTTAATTAATCATTAAAAAGGTGTTTTTAAAAAAAGTATTACTGTACATTTATTATCACAAGAAAATGAACAACTACCTTCTTTTGTATTTGTGTTTTCATGATAGACTTCTATCAAACATTTCGAGAAACCAAAACTATACACCTTTTAATAATCAGTTCAAATTTAGATATTACATTCTTTATGAAAAAAATATAATTGAATTTCAATTAACCATATTTAGCTTAGTTTTGATTTAGAATATAAAATATTAATGACATTATATATTTTTAAAATATTTAAATATAAAATGATAAACATTATTTTT
>PYAF01001751.1:1094383-1106267 GCA_007407185.1 Glycine tomentella | reverse complement strand
AATATATGGGAGGATTTTGTAGTGGAAAATAAGAAAATGAAAAGAGAATAACATAAAAAATAAATGAATTTTTCTAAAATAAAACATATCCCAAAATCTGATAAATTCCTTTGAATTTGATTCTTAATCAATTTCTTAGAGAATATTTTTGAAGTTATGAAGTTTTGATAAGTCTAAAATACACATAAAATATTAGAAAAAAATTAAAACACACATAAACAATTAAAAGAAAACACATATATATTATGAGAAATTGGGAAGATGTGTTATGTAAGTAGGGTCTAAGTTTGAAATAAACATGTTAAAGAGAGAGAGTGTGAAAGTGATGTTGGAATATAAATATGAGGTAAAGTTTCATATAGAATAAAAATAGAAAAGTTAAAGTATTATATAAGTGAAAAGAAAACTCAAAAACATAAATCTTAAGATTTTGATTTTGGATTAAAGTGTGATTTTTAGAATAGAAAAAAAGAATGACAGATACAATTGATACAATTACTACATGATATAGTTGGATATATATCAGTTGAAGGGGGTAAATTTTTTAAAAATAATATACAGATTGCAGTTAAAAGGAAGAATATTAGTCGGTAATTTTTTGATTAATTTTAGGATAAAATCGGTTAAGTAAAAGTGAAGCCAAAAATCAGTTAATATTCTTTTTATCTATTGTTATAAATTATTATCATTATTATTTGCCTTAGGTTTCATGTTTAATTATTTTTAATCCTTGGCGAGTTGTAATGAGTGAAAGACCGAAACTTTTTTCAAGTATTTGAGCCATACTATACTACACTGTTGTTTGGTTGGTTGGCTGCTCTACTTAAGTGTCTCTCCGTTTCCCTCGTAGCATTTCTTTCTTGTCACACACCCTTTGCCTCGCCATTTTTTCAATTTTTAGAGAGGAGGATCATAAGGAGGAGAAAAAAAAGGTCGGTTTGTTGGTTTGGTTGTTACATACAGCATGCCCTTTTCTAATTCTTTCTGCTTTCTATCATGGGATAATAGATAGATATATATGATAATGAAACATTGTAGACCCTGTTTTGTTTCTATCTCCTTTTCTTTCTTTCACTCTCCCCTATCTGAAGCTACTACTACTATTGCTCAATAGGTGTTGTCAGAAGTAGTCTTCTTCTCTTCTAACTTCTTCGCCACTGTTTGTTTCACCACCCTTTTGCAGAACAACGACGCGTACATATATTGGTCAAGAAGAATGGGAGATAACAAGGGCCAGGATTTCTTTTCCCACAAATTCCCCACAACCTCTCAGGTAACCTCATGTTGCTAGTTGCTACTTCTCTCTACGGAAGCACATTTGTAAGAGAAAAAAAGAGTAGTTTCTTTTTAAGAAACTCTATCATGATGCTAAAATCAAGTCAAGGTTTTAAAAACCGGTTCGCACGATTTTGGTCCCAACATTTAAGGTTTTTGGAGTGTCTGCAACTGTAACACGATCATATAGACCACAGATCACATTTGTCTGTAATTTCTCAATAACAAAGAACGTGACCAAAAAATTGTGACGGTAGCCGCAATTTAAAAGCTTGATGCTAATAAAAAGGAAAAGACTATTGTGTTAAAAAT
This sequence comes from Glycine tomentella, assembly GCA_007407185.1. Classification (NCBI taxonomy): domain Eukaryota; kingdom Viridiplantae; phylum Streptophyta; class Magnoliopsida; order Fabales; family Fabaceae; genus Glycine; species Glycine tomentella. Next base: position 1,104,680 of record PYAF01001751.1, on the reverse strand, counting down.
GAGTTTTTTGCCCCCTTCTTATTTGTGTTCTAATCATGTGATGTCGTTGTTGGCAAGTAGGTGATCGAAGAGATGAAGGAGCTATGGGGCATGGCTCTACCCATAACAGCTATGAACATGTTGGTGTTTGTGAGGGCAGTGGTTTCTGTACTCTTTTTGGGTAGGCTTGGAAGCCTAGAGCTAGCAGGTGGTGCACTTTCCATAGGCTTCACCAACATAACAGGGTACTCTGTTCTTGTGGGTCTTGCCGCAGGCCTAGAACCTGTGTGCAGCCAAGCCTATGGTAGCAAAAACTGGGACCTTCTCTCACTCTCTCTCCAACGCATGGTCCTCATCCTCCTCATGGCAATAGTCCCCATAAGCCTCCTATGGCTTAACCTAGAAAGGATCATGCTTTTCATGGGCCAAGACAGTGCCATAACAGGAATGGCATCACTCTACTGCTTCTACTCACTCCCAGACCTTTTAACAAACACCTTGTTACAACCCTTAAGGGTGTTTTTGAGGTCACAAAAAGTGACCAAACCTATGATGTATTGCTCCCTTGTGGCTGTTCTGTTCCATGTGCCATTGAACTATCTTTTGGTGGTGGTGATGGGGCTTGGGGTGCCAGGGGTGGCCATGGCTTCGGTGATGACTAATCTGAACATGGTGGTGCTGATGGCAGGGTATGTGTGTGTGTGCAGGAAGAGGGAGGTGGTGCTGAAGTGGGGGTGTTGGGGTGTGGGTGGGGGAGTGTTGTGTTCTGGGTTGGGGCAGTTGATGGGTTTTGCTGTGCCTAGTTGCCTAATGATATGTTTGGAGTGGTGGTGGTACGAGATTGTCACTGTGCTGGCTGGGTACTTGCCACATCCAACACTGGCTGTGGCTGCCACTGGTATTCTCATTCAGACAACTAGCATGATGTACACTGTCCCAATGGCACTTGCAGGCTGTGTTTCTGCCAGGGTGAGTCTTTCTCTCTCAATTTACTATACTACACTTTGTATTCATTATTTTATTCAAAAATATTCATTAATACTCCTCCTAAACCAAGAGAGAGGTATTTGGTCAAATTTTTACACGTTCACCCAAATGTATATTTGGATTAAAGTTTGCATAACTGAATTTGTAAGAGGAACTCAAAGATGGAAAAACCAATCATAGCCTCAGAATTGTCTGATGAAGATTTGGTCAGATGGTTCATATTTTATTTTTTAAAAACATTCAAAATTTGAACCATTTGATCTGACGGTTATAAATATAATGTCGGGCTTAAGTGTGTACAAATTTAACTACATTAGTGATATAATATGATAAATAGAAAAAGGGAAATGAAAGATGTCAGTTGAAAGTATGAAATATACACGTGTTCAAGTATTATTATTCTATTTTAATAACATAGTTTCACAAAGAGGATAAGAAATCATTTTTGACCATGTTGAGTTTTCTTTTTATTCTAGTTTTGAGTGGTTAATAGTTCATTTTTTTTACCCTTTTTAACCAGTTGGGTTGGTCGAGACAGAAGAAGATAGGGACTAGAGTGTGGTGTGCAGAGAGTGCAGGTAGCTTGGCTGGTTTGTTTTTTTCCCACTTTTTGTGTCTGTGAGATTTGGTGTTAGAATTTGAGCAGAAAGGAACCATTTACTTTTAGCAATTTGGCTTATGTGGAATGGGGTTTGAAGTCAAAGCAGCAGGGGATAAGTTCAAATTTGCAGTTTCTTTTTTGGTTTTAAAGTTAATGTATCTGGCCTATCATAAATGGTAGTAAATACTATGATAGGTTAGTTTATTAGCTTACTTTTTTGTTTACTTGCTTTATTTTGCAAGAATGGAAGTAAATACCAGGCATATTTTGATTATATATTTATTTATGTGGTTATACTAGACAAGTGTATATATAACCCATGGCTGTTTCCAAAATATTTGGCTTGCTTTTGTTCTTCCATCATATTATTTCGATTTTTTGTTTATCTAAACACTTCAAACATAGTATTGATTGAGCTATACACATGTTTCTTTATATAAGATGCTTTACATTTTCTTTGACAAAACATATTTGGAAGGCATTAAATCGTTTTCATCCACATGTGTGCATTTTAACTTTTGTCGTGAAAACAATCCTAAACAAACCACTAGGCTTAGCCTTAACCTTTGAGGCAAGGACATAAATGGTCAATTATGATAGCAAGTTTTTTTTCCTCACAAAACAATATTATTGATTTGTTAAAGAAGGTCCATGACAATAGGTTGGAGTCATGATGATGTGTTGATAAATGATGATGATGATGATGAAGATAGTTGTAATAGTAGGTTGGATCATATTTTATTTTTATTTTTTTTCTTTCTCACTGTTTTAATGGTTTGTTAGAGATCATGAGAAATTAGCGCCAACCTTAGGTCTCTTCCCTATCTCTCTATCTGATCAGATGCTAAATACACGTGTGGAGGTTATGTACTGCTATTTTTCTTTACAGTTTACACCCTGAATGTCTCATCTTTTTCTTCTTTTTGGGCTAAACGTGAACCCCCTTGGTTTCTGTTTGCTGAGGTATAAAAAATTTGTTGCATGATTGCGTCAAGTACATGGACCCAGTTAGGTCACACTTGCAATGTGACTGGACAAAACTGAGAACTAATTAATTACTTCTAAGTAAGTGCATTTCTGCTAGGCTTTGCATACAAGGCCCATCATAGATTTCCATTTGACCAAATAATTTAACCATCAAATCGCCATTGGACTCCACTCTTCTGGTGGGACCCATCAAACTGGTTGGTACTTGATAACGCATCTTGGTACATTTCTGTTTGCACCACAAGTTAACTTGCACATGACATTGGTATGCATGATGTACACTTTGAATTATACCCAAATGAAATTTGCCATGAAGCACTTATAATAAGGCTATGCTTGTATATTAGAGTTACAAAAGTAATTCTGCGAATTTTAATATACAATTGTGAACTTGTATAAAACAAAAGAAAGAAAAACTTGTTTTAAAAGTAAAAGTACTTTTAAATTTATCTAACTGAAATTCAAACATATACTAAACAGTTTCACATTTTCAATGCAATTAATGCAGGTAGGGAATGAGCTTGGAGCTGGAAAACCATACAAGGCAAAGCTAGCAGCAGTGGTTGCCTTAGGATGTGCTTTTGTGATAGGCTTCATCAATGTGACATGGACTGTGATTTTGGGTCAAAGATGGGCCGGGCTTTTCACCAATGATGAGCCCGTCAAAGCGTTGGTTGCATCAGTGATGCCAATTATGGGCTTGTGTGAGCTTGGGAACTGCCCACAAACCACGGGCTGTGGGATCCTTCGTGGCACGGCCCGGCCTGGTATTGGGGCTCACATAAACCTGGGCTCTTTCTACTTTGTGGGCACCCCGGTGGCAGTGGGCCTGGCATTTTGGTTCAAGGTTGGGTTCAGTGGGCTTTGGTTTGGGCTTCTGTCGGCCCAGGTTGCATGTGCTGTGTCAATCCTCTATGTTGTGTTGGTGAGGACAGATTGGGAAGCTGAGGCTTTGAAGGCTGAGAAGCTCACAAGGATTGAAATGGGTAGTTGCAATGGGCTTAGGAATAAGGAAAATGAGAGAGATGAAGAAAGAAAAGGGTTGTTGGTGAATGGAAATGGGAACAACAAAGATGACATTTGCTGAGAAAAAAGACACCACACACTAGAGAAATGAAATGACACCAATTATGACATTGGGATTTTGTTTGTTGGGTAGGATCAATGGGGTTGGAGGCTTGTGAGTGGTTGCTTTATGATAATTTTGAGGAGGGCTTATCTTTTTTCTTTTCTTTTTTTAATTTAATTTTGTTTGCTTGGGAAACCATTCCAATCCAAATCTAATTTTCTATACCAATTGTTACATATTTTAGCACTTTTCTCTCACCTTCTCTTGTGTTCCTAATGGGCAAGTTTTGTTTTGGGTGTTGTGATGAAAAAGTAGCTTTTGCCGTGTTGTGAGTGACATGTGCATGGAGATGTGACTGGATGTGAGAATCTGGCATCTGACATTTGATAATATTTTAGATGTAAGGCTGAGACATAATAGGTAGAGATTAAACTGAGAGCAGCTTTGCCTGAAAGCTGTTGCACACAATGCAGCACTTGATATTCAAGCCGTGTATAGCGTCAGAATTCGACCTGTGCTAAACGCCAACAATTTGATTCTCCACAGTCCACGCTTCTCACTCTATGATCAATTTAGATTGAAACTTTGATCTAAATTAACGTTTACTTGTTATTAAGAGTTGCATCTACTTATTTGACAAATCGTTTTTCAGTTGAATTGAATTAAGTTTATTCCAAAGTTATTTCTTGCTTTCATTTTCTTTGAGTTACATTAGACTTACTTTTAATTATATTCGTAAATTTATAAGGTTAAGTGCAACAAAATTTTATTTTTTCAACTGTAATCAAATATTCAACTCAACAAAAAACGATTTCTTAAATAACTTGTGTGTTTGAATTGATGGTGAGTTAAACTCATACTATTTAGAAGTAACAATTAGATAAAATCATGGTAAGTTCACTACAAAAATAACTATTTGTTTTAAAAAATTATGGTAAGTTCAACTTATAACCAATTCAAATACACCTGGATATTGTGTATTTAGTATTAACCTACTTTTATTAGTTTGGCAACTGAAAATTTTTACAAGGCCGTTGAACGCAAGTTTCTTATCCTAGTCGTGTAGCATTCAAGGTGATTTATATACTGGTCTGCCCTTCATAATGATTTGTGGAAAGAAAAATGGTAAGAAATGAAATGATATATTGGTCTAAAAGTAAGAGATATTAAATATTTGAATTATCTTCTTTTAAAGTGGGTTCACTCATAATCATTGACACTAAAATGGAAAATTATGATAAATTAAATATATATATGTAACATGTCTAAAATTCAATTATAATTTTAACTGTCAAATGTATGAAGTTTGTCCCAATTTCTAAGAACATGACTCATTCTATCATATATGAATTCAAATTTTACCACTGCTGTAAGCACTTTATTAATAGATAATTTATAAGTATTTTATAAATATTCATTGATTCTTGACTTCGAACTCACAAACAAACATCTAAACCTTTCTGGGAAATAAAAAATCTCTTTAACAAGTTTTAGCTTCTCTTTTATTCTTGTTAATAAATAGTATGAATTTGAAATTCTATATAACACAAAAAATAAGCGTTGATATAACAGCAGTTTTTTTTCTTGATGAATTTGAATTGCATTTAAGAATATTTTGTTGAAAGAAATGAAGAAATTAAAATTATTTATATAATATAGCCTTTTAATTAGTTTCTTTTGATGGTACATAGTATAGCCTTTTAGTTGTTCAAGCATGTTGGTCACAAAATATCTTCGAACTGAAAATTGGCGCGCCCGAGCTGTTTAACTCAACTCATAAGTGGTAGTACGATGTTTAAAATATAGGGACATGCATGTTGAAGAGGAAAGAGAGAGACTTGAATTTGTGTCTAAGTAATTATTCATTAAAATAATTCAATAAAAATATCATTTTTAGAATATTTAATCATTTAAATTCGTAATAAATTATAAATATAATTATGGGATGAAATTTATTAATTATAAATAAATTAGACGTGCAAACCCTAATATGCTGACTTCTCTAACTCGCTTTCAAAACTGTAATTCTCCCCAAAATGAACTAGACAAAATATTTGGTTTTACTAGGAAGCCTTTGCGTTGCTCGATACGATCTAATATATGATTTTAAAGAATATTGGTCCTTTTCAAAACTATCAGAAGACACACTTATAGTTCGTACATAAGTGTAGTTGGCTTTTGAGATTTCGTTGGATTATTTGGATATGTCTTACATGAAAAATGACCAGTGAATAAAACAAAACATGTGAATGTGGTTTATGTACAATTATTTGAACATTCATAAGCATTGCATGCGCGAAAGAATTAAGAATGGAATTACAGTAGTTTATGGATGGGATTTTGTGCCATCTTGGTGCATTAAGTTTTGTCCGTAGCAATTGCATGCTTTCTTGCGCTTCCTTCACTATTTTTCATCACTTCATTTTATATGTTTACGATACATCCAAATTGACCTGATGACACAATATCTCATTTCATCGTGTTTCAATAATATATTAATAATTTCTAATGACATTTGTAATAAATTTGGATACTTCTAATTACTGTCATTTATATATTCTTTCAGACCTAAATATAAACAAAATAAAATGATATTGTTAACTAGTACTTTTAGAGCATTAATTGACTAAGAAATTAAAAAAAATATTTATTGTGTAAATCGTATGAAAACTTACAAAAATCATAGAAAATATAATTTTTGGTCTTCTAATAAAAATACTTCTACTTTAGGTTTTTTAACCACTAAAATCATTTATAATGTATAGTTGTTTATATGAGTTGTTTATCATAATTTTGTGGGTCTTATAATTTCATATAAATTTAAACATTTTAAATAAAAAAATCACTTCAATGCTAAGTTGCTAAAATGAGTAATTAAATTAGTTTTATGAATCTTACTATATTTGAAAATGTTATTTATGGTATGTTATTGTTAACCAATAATGTTTATATAAACAACTTCATGTCATAAGCTTCAATGATTTTTTTTAAACAACATTAATTAAAGTTAAACAACTCATAAGATAAGCTTCTCTATTGGAGATACTCTAATGATATACTGATTAGCATTTGCCTAAACAAAATTACCTAATTTTACACCGATTAAAAATGTTAGTCAAGTTTTTTATTTATTTCATAAACAAAACTATATTTCTTAAATTACCATTAATCGTATTTATTAAAAATAATGTTTAGATTTGAACATAATTAAGAGTATTTTTAGAATAATAAAATATGCAATACTATTGAATTAGTTTTTTTAATATATATTTCAGTCCACCAAATTTATATATATATATATATATATATATATATATATGTTACTTATATTTAAGTTCATACCAGTAGGTACAGATTCAACATACAATTAATCTACTAGGTATAGCTTAGTAAAAATTTAAGTAGTTAACACAGTCTTAAGTTTAAATTTCATTTCATCATCTCACACATAAAAACAAATTAGTGTTCAGTTTGTCACACCAATAGTAGCATCATGAAATCTTATTATATAATATATTAAAGTAACCTTTTTTTAATGACTAAAAACAAACTGACCTTGCACACAAGGGCATGACCTTTTTTGTGTGCTCAAAGCAATATTTCTAATTAACTAGGGTACAAAAGTAACAAAGCAATACTTTATTAGTGGAAAAGAAATGAACAATAATGCAGCATACTTTATTTATTAATACCGATTTTAGATTATTCAATTACTTTTGTGCCCTAGGTCAGTGTAAAACATTTCCTATTGTGTGCAAGGTCATGCCCAAATCTACACGGCTCCCACCTCTATCATTACTCTCTAACATTATTTTTTTTCCTTTTCTCTTTTTCCACCTTGCGTTTATTTGTTTCAAAGTTCAAATCTCGAACCTAAACGGTATTTTAGCTTGAAAAGAGGACAGATTGAATGTTTTATTTTGATGGGTAAACATGATTAGCAATCCCCACATACACTGCATGAACTCACCACAGGACCCACATTTTCCATTTAAACTGTAATTTGGTAGGGTTTGAAGGAGACAATGTGCTAATAATGTGACAATTCAACTAAGGACCGGGAACCAACGAATGAGACAGAGGACAACAGGTTTGTGAGATTTCAAATCTTTTCTTTGTACAACTCGTTCTTACCACCTTGCGTTTCAGTACTATTTTGCTCAATTGCAGTGCAACGTCATTAGGTAAAATTGAGAAGATCACCATGAATCGCCACAATAATGTATATTAGTTTGTCAAATTAATTTTGAGAATGATATGTATTTAATGATAATATTTTGAAAAGAATAAATAATATATACATAGCTGATATATAAAGGTTTTTACGTTATTATCTAATAATTACAAACTGTCATTTATAATAATTTTGTTAACTTTTATAATAATTATATTAAGAATTATATAAAAGAAACGAGATTCAGTAAAAAATAAATAAAAGAAAAGAGAGAAAATGAAGATGAAAACAGATAGAGGTTTGCAGAAGTTACACTGTTAAAGGATAAATAAGTGGGGGGGAAAATCAGATGAGGGTGTTGGTGGTTTGTGGAAGTAGGAACAATAATAGGTAGAGTTTGGACAAGACATCATGTCTGTGTTAAAAAAAAAAAAATTATATATGAAGATAATAACTTTAATTTTCATTTTCATACTCATTAAATATTTATAAAATACATTACAAGAAAATTGCAGATTAGCCAGGGGGAATTTCCTCGCAAATCTATCACTAAATGTTCTAGCAAGGGATTAATAAGGGAAACTCAAGTTGTTAATTAGCAACGGATTAAAATCCTTTGCTATCTTCTTAATGTCCTCACAATTTCTTTGCCATTTTCGTCGCTAATCCACACTCAATCCTCTCAATTTCATCGCTACACAAAGGAAGTAGCCATTATCCCTTGCTAATTCCATTGTTATTTCCTTGCCAATGCCTCACAAAGAGTTCGCTACTTTGTGCTATGTAGTCCCAAATTATTGTTATATTAATTACTCGGTATTTCATTGTTGATTGCTCCTAAAATCCCCTCACTACATACGTGCACTTGTTACCATGTAAAATTTCTACAAAGTCATTCATAAATGCAATGTTTTAATTTGTATAAATTTTCAGTTTCGACCTAATCTTTATTGATAGAATTATTATTTCTGTGTGTACGTACAAAGCTAAAGGATAAATAAATAAAAATAATTGAAAGATATATATCTACAAAAAGTGTATATATCAAGCAAGAATAACTTTTTTTACTGTAGCAATAATAACTTTTGAACTATATAGATTATTGTGTTTGATAATTTTATTATTTTTAGGTTTAATTTTGTTGATGATGGTTAAATTTTTGCAAATTTCAATTTCAGTCTGTAAATATTTTTTAAATATTTTTGGTTTTTATATTTTTCATTAATAGCTTTAGTTTATATTGTCAAATAACAACCCATCGATAATCATGTGTCTTGTCACATTGCATCATCAAGAAATTTAACAAAATAATGATGTATAATTTTTTGGTAAGTTATATTTTATTTTCTCATCTTTAGATTGGTTGAAGACGTCAAACTATTTATATAAAAACACATTTTACCAAAAAAATGCGATTAATAGTCAGACTCTTTAATAATGTAACAAGTTGACTAACTTGATTATTAAATTGACAATTAATATTAATACTTGACAACAAGCTGATAAAAAAATTTGATAATAGAAAATAAAATTATTAAAAAGAAAAAAGTATATACCAAAAGCGTTTAAAGACTAAAAAAATTGAAATAAAATGATAAAGAAAAATATAATTAACCCTAATTTTAATCTTGACCTACTAAATCAGCCAAACACAGGTATTTTTCAGCGCAAATAGACGTTTGTTTGCATTTATCCAAAAGGCTATTACCTTCCATCATAATAATTTTCCTGTCTGGATCGATATGACCTTTCTTTATGAAGTTGTCTGTTTTCTTCATGTTGTTGCCAAGCCTTTTTTACTAAACTCAAATATCCGCATCCCACCTTTTTTCTTCACATGGTTATCATACATATTTAGGTACAACCCAGCATTACGTACTACGAGTCGCTAATTTACTGGCCAGCTGTGATTAATTAGTATAGAGATTTGAATTCTGTTGATCAAACAATATTTGAAATGAGCACACATTAATCAATATCCACTAAATATATTACATGTAAGGGTGAATGGAGAATGAATGCAGTAATAAAAATGAGAGGACAAATCAATATATATATATATATATATATATATATATATATATAAATTAGAATACTCAAGTACTCAACAGCTGTAACTTAACAACAACAAATGTTAAATTTGTGAAAAGATTCAATTTAATTGTCAAATAATATATATTTAAAAATTAGATATACTATAGCGAGTTACGTACGTTGATTTTTTTCCGATATTTATTAAGTTTATTTCAGTTTTTTTTTTGTTTAGAAATAAATTTTATTAGAGGCGGAAGGTAAATAGTTTTTTCCTCTTTATTAAACTTTATTGAGGTAAATCAATAACCTAATTAAATTATTTTAAGTATTAACAACGAGATTAATTAATTAACATATATACATCATATTTTCATTCATATACTTAGTATTAGTACTAAACATATATCATTGTCATCAATATGATAGTAAATTTTCAGGCTATAATTTTTATTTATTTATAATAACA
>PYAF01001751.1:1056214-1094283 GCA_007407185.1 Glycine tomentella | reverse complement strand
TGAGGTAAATCAATAACCTAATTAAATTATTTTAAGTATTAACAACGAGATTAATTAATTAACATATATACATCATATTTTCATTCATATACTTAGTATTAGTACTAAACATATATCATTGTCATCAATATGATAGTAAATTTTCAGGCTATAATTTTTATTTATTTATAATAACATTTATTTAATGAGTATATTAAGACATTCCCTGCATCACACATTTAATTCCTAAATCAGAGCAATGATACTTCTAATTGTTTATACATTTTTCTTACCTATTAATTGTAAATCACAAATATGTCTATACTAAGCCGCCACAAACATCTTGAAAGTGTCTTCACTACTGCATAAATGATTTTTTACGTCATTGTATCTATATCAGTTCTTAAAAAACCAATATAGATAATGAACCAATAACATTTTTAAAATTAAAGTTTGATACATTACATCGGTTCAAATAGAACTGATGCAATATATAACATACTACATTGGTTCATAGTAAACTTGGTGTGTGTCTTACTTCTATATTTATTTCCAAACGTTAGAAAGGATTTCCCCTAAATCCTAATCACATACTTCTGATATGCAAGCCCGAGTTTGAGAAGAATAATATTAGAAATTCCTTTGTTTGTGTTGAAAAATACTTAAAATTTGTCAAAAGTCACTATTTAATCATATCATCTTCTGGTCCACTGCAACTCTTTCTAACACACTCTATTTTATTTATTAAGATTGATTGAAAAACTATAAAATTTGGATAGATTTATTAAATATAACGTGGGATTCACAAATTTTTGAAATTTACAATAAAAGAGTGTGTTAAAGAGTGTCTTTCTCACATTTCTCTTTAAAGCACATAACATGTCCAATACAATGCTTATTATTTTATATTTAATTTTTCTAATTCTCGTGTTTGGTTGTTCTTTCTTTATTTTTCTTTATTTTTTTTCTATATTCTTTGTTTTTTATTTTTCTTCATTTATTCAATTAACCAAGCACTGTACTGGAGTCACCCATTAAGGAAATTGATTTTAATTTTCAAATTATTCATAAAATAATACATTTTTTATTGTTTGCAAAAGTTACCCATAAACAATATAGTATTCTATTAATTTTCGTTTATCAAGTGTAGGAATATATTTTCTAGGCATTAAAAAGTAAGTGCACATTTTTAGAAGTGAAATTATCGAGGGAACAAAAATATGCTCTTAGTTAAATATTAAAAAAGATGACAATTTTAGTAAAAACAACATGTCAATCGAAATGGGCACATAGTGATCATTTTGTTCATATAAATATATATATATATATATATATATATATATATATCTTTTGCATTTTAAAAAAATCAACATCACATATATGTTAGTTGCAGGGACATTGAAAACAACAAGGGTTGTAATCAAGGAATTACAAAATGGGAGTCATAATGATAAAACAAATATATATATGTTTGTGAACGATATATCTCGAAATATCTGATTCAATTGGGATACCCTTCAGTGCAGCACTAGTGAACAGTCTTTATGCAATCATTGTCAAAAGCCACCAACAAAGAAAAATAGCCATGTGTACGAAAGGAATGAAGGCCTTGTAGAGGAAGACAAATCAAAGGTCATTTTCTCTTATTTTTTGGTCCAAATTAAAAAAAGGGATAATTTTCTATACTCCAGAAGTTGCCCCGTAATGACTTTATACATAAAGAAATCTCAGTGCTACTGTTTGTTGGTGGGTTCACTTTGGTTCTTACTTTGTATAGAAGAAATGAGGTGGGGTGATTCTTACAATCATCAAATAAGTTTTAAACTATATAAAATTGTATGGACTTATTTACTTCGTTTTTAATTCTATTACGTACGCATGGATATATGAATCCAAAAATTGAAATGGTTTTATAAGTTTATGGATGATGATATATTCGATTCTTTCGTATTTATTTAATTCTATACTCATTGGCGAAGGAAACTACATGCAATTCATAGAGAAAAATTAATTATAAAATGTATCATCAATTCCAATACAATTTCTTTTGTCATGCAGCAAAGTTATATAACAGAGAGACTATAGATAGTTAGTAGTCAGTTAGAAAGTTAGCTAGAGATGGTTAACATAATCAGCTCTATAAATAAAGGTTTTCATTGTATAACAATTGTTGCAATCTCGACAATTATACAGATCGTTCGAAGTAATAAAATGATAAGTAAAGTATCGTCTCACGAGGATTGAAGTACCCAATTCTATCACAACTATTATCTAGAAGTTGGATGACTAAAATATTTGGATGGAAGTGAATATGGTATTTTGAAGTAATTAAAGTAAAAGACAACATTCAAGATACAATAAGAATTTAAGAACAAAGATATGTGGTTTTAGTAAAATATGCGAAGGAATTGTAGCCAGGGCACACTCACCTTCTGCTTACCCACTTTCTTACTTGGATTGATTACTACATTCAATTACTCTAGTTACTCAGATAATGCATCTTCACACGAAAAGGTAGTTAAATTCTAATTCCTTAGTGACTTTAACCCTTTAACCCACATAAAGATCCTAATTCCTTAGTAACTTCTTCTTAGGTTAAGCATTGAGCTGGATGCATCAGTTCACCTGCAATCATACATTTCTATTTCTAGATAATGTAAAGATTGTTACTTTACCGCAGTCAGAAATTAGAATCCCAACATTCCTATTATGAATCCTAACTCTCACAAATTCTGTCAGAGTGATCAAGACTAACAAAGATAAATGTTTTTCAACACAAGGTAGAGTAAAATAACTTAGCATTAAGAAATAATAGCAACCAATCCAAAACCAAAAAGGGTTTACATGAAGTTTGTGGCCCTAACTACAATAAACAACTAGCCAACATATTTATGTATGGCTTCAAAAGCACAAAATGAAGCATACTTAGCTGAAGCAAATAAAAGAAGAAGAAGAAGAGAAACATCTCCTCACTTGAACTTCAACCTCCTTACCCTAGCCAAGAACTTCCCAAGCTCCTTCCTTCTCCCTTGTTTCTGATATTTGCTAGTGTGTGGACCTCCTTTTCAGCTGTGGGTATGGCAATTTATACTTGGGAAGTGTAACTCCCAAAATGCCCTTAGCAGAGTGCATAAAAACAGCTGGTTCATGTCGTCATGCTACTCGCGCCAATTCCAGCGCTATTAGCGTCACTTCATTGCAAGCCTGGTGCTGATCGTGTCACATCCCACGCTAATCGCACTAGGTGACAAAAAAATTAACACTGCAATTACTTCTTTGGCGTTATTGGCACCAGACTTCACGCTATTAGCGCCACATGACAGTGAGTTTTGTATTTAATTATTCCTTTGGCGCGGACTGCGCCAATTCTCACACTGTTAGTGCCAGATGGTAGAGAGTTTGTCACAAAATTGCTTCTTTGGAGCGGATAGCGCCATAACCACGCAGTTAACGCGAGATGTTTGACTTGACTTTTTTTGCTCTTGCTTTGTTCTCTTCTTTTCTTGCACTCTTCTGCCGTGAAAACACATAAAATGATTGAGAGAATGATTGAGAAGGAATAATCAATGTTCCAACAATTATAAACAATTATTGCTCATTTGTGATTGATTCCTTACTTCTTTTAGCTTGGAAAGCGCCATATGCTAGACGCATATCAACAATCATCTTTAATTCAACATGTTCAACTAGTTCCACTCTCAAAAATTTGGTTTGGCAAAGTTTTTTTTTTGGTATATTGGTTTGGCAAAGTTTAGGTGAAGAATAATAATATGTTGCATTTTTTTTAACCTACAGGAAGTGAACGCGATCCGAAAATTTTATGATACTCACATATCTTGTTCAATTAATTAAATTAGATCTTATAATATATTGTGTTGCATCTTATGTGGTTTTGGACATCATTTTTCACATTTTGAATGTGATTTTAGAAACTATTGGTTATAACATGTATTTGGTTAAAATTTAAGAATGTGCATAAAGTCTAATTAATCAAGTCACTTCGGGCCCAATGCTACTCTTTGTAGCTTCCAAAACACAAGTTTGAGGGTAAAGACACGGAACCAAACATTCAGATAGTTTCCACATTCTAAATGCAATTCTTTCATTTTCAATCAATTTCCAAACATGTTATAAAAAAAATATTCGAGATTATAAAATCCGTGTATATCTATATCTATATATATATATATATAGATATAATAGATTATGCTTAATTATATTTTTGTTATCAACTATTTTAATTATAAACTTTGGTTCATCCCTTAATTTAACATTCAATATTTAACAGGAATGATAGCGTGGTAGTGCAGAAGAGTGTCACGTCAATATGGATGCACTAACATGGTAATGCATTAGAGTGTGATATAAATATTTTTATTAAATATCATATACTAAGTTGAAAAATGAACCAAATTATATATACAATTAAAATAATAGAGATCAAATTTGAAAAAAAAAAAAAAAGCAATCGGGGGACAAAATTTACAAAATTGAATAAAAAATAAGGGGACTAAAAATATATTTATGCTAATAAATTATTATGTATTTTTTTATTAATAATTATAGCTCCTCATTTTAAAATAAAATAAATAAATATCACACTTAAATCAAATCCTTTAAACTGAGGTAACCAAATGATATTCAGAATTTGAACAAATTTGTAAAGCATTGGCTCTAATACCAATTTATTTGTAAAGTGGGGAAAACTCCTCTTTATTAGTGGAAAAAATCCAATAGGAGAGAAAGACACAATATAAGTTTGTGGAATCCACTTGTGTTTAGTAAGAGAAAAAAATATAATAAATTTGTGAGACTCATGTGCACGTAGTGTGTCTCACAAACTTATTATGTTTTTTTCTACTGATAATTTTGTGTTATTATTGGAGAGAGTCTCCACCCTTTGTAAAATGAGAGGTTAAGAGTCTAATATGAGGGTGCGGTTAGTTTGAATAGAGTTTGTGTTTGGGAGGTGTTGTCCAAAAAGTCTAGACTTAATAAAGTAAGAACTTATAACATATAAACACTTAATTTATCTCTATTTTACCCCATTTTATGTTCTCCAATATGCTTTGTGTTTCATTTCAATCGGTAAGGAAAAATATTCTTTCCCTTTGTAATAGAACAGTCTTCTAGAGCACACATAATCAGAAATATTGAAGTAGAAACAGAAAATAAAATATTCTAAGCAAACGTGATTCAGGATGAGTTTTATATGGTACTCTTTCATTAAGAAAATGGATTTGATTGATCAGTGATCACTTCAATGTTCGTTAAAGATACAAAATTGGGGAGTTTTACGATAAATTCTAGTAAACTTTTTTAAAAGTGCGTAACTTTTAATTTTGTTCGCAAGTGTAAATGTACTTTGGCATATATAATCGCATGCTTGCCTATCAATAAAGAAGGTAAATTACAAACCATTCATTAAAAATTATTTAAAAACATTTTGTATATCTCAATTGCTACATCGTCTATAGGTACTGTAAATATTTTAATTTTTATCAATGTTGCGATGACAAATATTCATTAGGTTCAAGCCCACGATTTTTAGACAAGATAAATAATAACCATATTTATTTATGTCTGTTTTTTTTTTTTTTTTTTGTTTCTGATTAAGATTATTTAAATCAATGGCAGATTGTATGTAAGACACTTCAAGAGATGCGACGATGTATAGCCAGTATAGGTGTCCAGCATAAAGTGTTCGCGTAAAGATCAGTTTTTTTTAAAAAAAGCATTGAACCTTTTCCTGTGACTCACAGTGATAATAAGAGAAAACATTCATGCAAATTCATTGTGAGATGAAGATATGTTCACTGTATTTAGATAGAGAGACAAATTAGAGAAGACGGGGGAAATTGCTTATATTTGGCTGTAAAAAAATAAAGAAAAAAAGATCTAAAAACATTTTTTTTATAAAAAAATATCCGAGTTTTGATTTTCTCTTAATTTTTAGGTACAGAATATTCTCTCTTCTAATTTTTCCTCTTCTAAACAACGGATTAATGCTTCACGAGAATATATATTAAAAGCATCTTCTAATTAAATAGTAAGGTGGCTCTCCAACCTAGTGTTTTGCTTGAGAGATATCTGCATAAACAAATCAACATAATACTTGGGAATCAAAAAAGAAAAAGCTTGTTAAAGCATTTCAGCAGTGTGCACTATATATTCATTGTTCAAGTAATAAAACAAAGGGTGCATGACACAGGACACGAAGCTATCACCTAATCAGGTTTATATATATTTTTTAAAATACAAAAGGTTTATATTTATATTAATACACACATGTTGCCGTGTCATACATTGTTCTAAGTTCAAGCGCACAATATTTTAGAGAAGATAAATAATAAATATATGTAGGTTCATGCGCACAAATATTCATTGTTCCCATAAGCAAAAGAGATTATTTTTAAGATCTGAACTGTGACTTATACGTAAGAAGACAATAGCCTTTCCAATGCATCAAGGGTCATCCTCTGTCATGTGAACTAAATATATGTATAGAAATGGGTACTTTTGTATCCTATCATCAAAACCCACACAAATATCATCCCTGTTGCAAAAATTCACCCTTTGAATTTTATTTTAACATTGGAAAGTGAAGTGTTAAATAAAACATACTTGAACCTACAGGAACATTTAACTATTACGGTGACAATTCTAGTATCCCTGTTTAATATGAAATAGTCTCCAAAAGTTCTTTTGAAAATACCTTCACTCAATACCAGAAAAGGAAATACCTTCACCCAACTACGACTGTTTTTCAATTTGGACTAGAGACATAATTCCTTGAAAACGAATTCAACTTGGGCCTTTCCTTCCTCACAATTAGCTTTGGTCAGATTAAAGCTTGGGAATTGCTATTCTCACCCCAGCTTTTTAAAAGAATGTAAAGGCAAAAATTATCCCTCCTCCCTTCCCTACGCCCCTTCCTTTTCCCCTCCCCCTTCACATCTTTTAATAGAATTATGATTTAATTGTGTCCTCAACAATTTCATTTTGTATTTGACACAAAAAGTGAAAAAACAAAATCACATTTTTGTTATAGTACATGACAACAAAAAAAAATAAAAACAAAAATATCTTTTTGTTGTACTCCCTCTATTCTTATTTATAAGATCCAAATTTGAAACATACTTGTTACTTTCTATAGGATTCGATCTATAATATTTTTTGTATTAATTATTTTTAGACTAAAAATATCTTTCATTAAAAAAAGAAAGATAATGTATTGAGAAACTATTAAAAGAGAGAAAAATAATAATAGCAAGGATATTTTTGAAAAAAAAATAAATTTAAGATAAATTTATTACTATTAACTATTTTGAATTAGATAATATGATCTTATATATAAAAATGGAAGGAGTATAAAATATACTACAATTTGTATATATAGGTGTGCCAAAAAAATAAAACAAAAATACATTTTTGTAACAGAAACATATTTCCATTATAATTGTTTTGCACCATCCACGTATACTACAACGAAAACATATTTGTGTTATATATTTTATACAACAAAAATATATTTTTATTGTGTATTTCTCCAAACATCACAATGAAAACAAGTTTTAATCATGAGGGGTATTTTCATCAAACATAATAATACCAACACCATGGGGAGTTTAAATAGCAATGAAAAGTGGTGGTGACAATAGCAACCGACTAAAAATATTTTCCACATTAACATTTCCCAGATGAGCATGGCACAACATGGACATGATCTTGGTCCTGAATTCTAATTCTAAATACACGAACAACTTACTCCATTATTCCCATAAATAATAGTAGTGACTAAGTCAACTTCCCACACTGAATGTAATGTTAGTGCTAGATGTTTCTCATTCATTAACAGAGAAGACACAACAGACACATTTGTTGGCAGCCAACTCTGGTGCTGATAACCCAAGATCCCACCACCAAGAATTTGTTCAATAATTAGTACGAGGCCTGAGTCATAAATCTGTGAAGGAGTCCTACACGTGCATTCAAGTCATCTGTATCTCACAACATATTTGCTGGTTTGGGGTTCACATGAGGAGCAGCATGGTCAAAGTGGACATAGCTAAGCTGACGTGCGACATCAATTGCAATTTTCAGCCACAGGGGCCCATGTTGGTGGAGCCTTTTGTCCTGGTCAATCTATTCAAAGTTCAAAAATTGAAGATGACAAATGACACCAATAGTTGAGATCAATAACATGTAAGCATTTAAAAAGTTGCATTTGCACCAACAAATATTGATATGCATTATGATCAATGCATGCACACAACATACATAGATAATCTATTTTGTACTTTTTGTGGATAAGCATTAATTATAGGAGAATGCTAAGTTGCTAACCAGTGTCCTTAGCATTGGTTAAGGATCAAAAGTGGATTTTTTTTTATTTTTTATTTTTACAGAAAATAGATACCAGCACACCCCAATGAGATTTCAAATGCATTCACATTGTGATTTCTAATAAAAGCTTTATATTTATTAATTCCTTTTTTTTTTATCAGCCAATGTTAGTTGTTAAAAGTGGAGGGATTCGAACCCACGACCTCTCCCTCCTTCTCTTCCTTCCCTTCTTTTCCTTAACTAGTACTTTTAGGACATTGGTTCACAAGACCCTTGATTATATTCAAGTAAAACCACAATTTAGAAAGATTAAGCATTTGTACTTTTAGTGGAATTTGTTGCAAATTCTGGAGAAACAAGATCTTTCCTAATACTTTTATTGCATGTTCCCCCTAGTGTGATTTTCATATCACAATTGGTGCAAATAGATCCCATGTTAATATGTTATCATGATATCAAGATAACAGTGCAACTTTTAAATTATAATTTACATGTGTAATAACAAGAAAATCTTATCTCACTAGGTGAGATTGACTGCATGAATCACGCGATACCATTCGGCATATATTAATAGAGGGGGTGAAAAGGATTCAGAATCAACAATGAACTTTTCTACTAACGGTAAAAAAAAAAAAATGTAAACAAAGATACTACTAATAATATACTTTAGTATTACATGAGAAGTAACATCAGAATTTAGTAATCTTCCCCCTCTCTGTCCAGAAAGGAGGTTAAACTATCCTGCCAAACCTGCATCAATGAGGGACAGTCATGCAGGGAGAAAAGCTAGTGAACACATGGAACGATTTGTCAGCTTTGTTGAGGAAGCTATGGAGTAAGTTAAACTCCCCTTAGTGAGGACTTCAATGGTGGGACATCAACAAACACATATCTGCCTTGGCCAACATTGTCAGCAGTTTATAGGGTACATAAATAAGGCATGTTGGGTATAAATGAGAGGGGGTTGAGAGAAAGGGAGACCTTGTCATTTTGGAAAGGATTGGACTCTTAGGGAGAGGTAAGGGTCTCTCAAATACTCTGAGTAGTATTGCAATTCATTCTATTACCAGTGTTGTACCACACATTTCTGTCAGTTTTCTTTAACTATTTTCTCTATTTTCCCCTTGTTTTGATCCAGTTTTATCATCTTGCAGGATACAATACAACATCTAGCTCCATTTAAGTCTTGCTGAAATTAAAGATCATTTTCATTTTATATCTCGTCTTGTCCTGGTGAGATAGAACTTTCACGGAACTATGACATGGGAAATGGAAGCAAAGCTAAACTAAAATCTCATTCTAATTTGTAAAATGTGATTCTACACATTGAACAAGAGTGGTAAAGACTGTAGAGCAAATGAAAAGAAAGTAAACGAATTGACTGTACCTTAATAGAACTTAATGCTCTGTTTGGCTGATGAAAGATTTTGAGAAGAAAGACTTGGAGTTGAAAGAAGTAAAAGAGAAGGAGAATGAGTAAAAAATGGGTAGATTTTCAAATTGTTTGGATTGAGCTAAGAAAATTGAAGAGAAAGAAAGTGATTATATGTTGTAAAGACATTACCCCTAATAACATTTACTTAGTTAAAAACAAATAGGTAAATATGTCATTTCAATTTCTAATGGGTCCCACAAACTATTTTCCCTTTTCTTCATAAAATACCATCACTTTAGGGGAGAGTTCTTTTATGTGTAGGTCCATCCAAACTTTTCTCCCCTCTCACTTCTCTCCTTCCCCAAACAATAAAAAACTTCATTTTGCCACACTTCTTTCTCCCCAAAATCATTCTAAACGGACAGAACCTTAAAGGAGAGCACAAGCTAAGTTGATGTACACAAAATTAAGGTGCATATCTGTTATAGGGGAAATTCTAAACAGAAAAAAACTTATTAGGGGCTCTCCATATCGAATAAAAAGGAAAATAAAACAACAGAGAGAATGTAACAGGAATCTCTATGCATATCTGTTAGAAAACCCCCTTAAAAATATAATGTGCTTTACAAATTACACCACACACAAGCAATTGCCTAATCTTAACTAAAATCAACTGCTAAGCCAAGAAGCCTTCTTAAAATTACGCCAAAAAGTGTAGCCTAGGTAACACATTTGCAATATAACATTAGCCTCTTTGCTTCTACAAAAACCACTATAACTAGTCACCAACAATTGGCCCAAGAACCTAGGTCACAGCATCCATCACTCAACTAAAGGTCCTGAGTCCTGACATCATATTGCATTCAGGAACAGCAGCAACAGCAAGAAATATATATAAAAAAGATAACCTTAATTTGCAAACAAACAACACGGAAGGACCAGGAGCAGGAAGCACATACCAGAATATGTGTTAGTTGCCAGAAACAAATTGAATCCCTACAAAACAGGGGTTTTCTTGCTGGTTAATGACCTTCTACTGCCTTTAGAGGATCTTGATCTCTCTTGTGTATTCACAACATTTTTATGTGCACCTCGCACTTGTCTTCTTTTAGAAACTTCAAACAAATTCTTTTCCCCGCTTTTCCCAATTGATCTTTCCCTTTGAGAACCTCTCAAAGGCAATCTTTCCCTTGAAGAATATCTCAAAGGTGATCTTTCCCTTGAAGAATCTCTCAAAGGCTTGTCAACATCTAACACTTTCCCAAACTCTCTGCCCCTTCTAGCGTTAGCAATTTTCCGACCGCCTCTTCGAGACTCTTCTTCATCATCGACAAACCCAGTTTTTCCAATCGATCTTTCCCTCCGAGAACCTCTCAAAGGCGATCTTTCCCTTGAAGAACCTCTCAAAGGCTTGTCTACATCTAATTTCACTTTCCCAAACTCCCTGCCCCTTCTACCGGTAGCAATTTTCCGACTACCTCTTTGAGACTCCTCTTCATCATCGTCAAAATCAGTTTCACTAGCATCCTCAACTTCACACGCCTCATCTTCACCGTCCTCCACACTGTCTCCATCACCCTCACACTCTCCTTCTCCCACTTCAACGCCTTTGCCCTCCACCTCATCCTTCCCTCGCACCACCTTACCCGTTTTCCCCTCTTCCCTAACACTATTCATCAAATGAATATACTGGTTCCTCAAATTCATCACCGGATGATCCTTGATCAGGGCACCCCTCTTGTACCCCTCTCTCAAAACAACAGTATAGGTCCCAATCTTACTAGACAAATAGAACATCCCGGGATGCTGCAACAACGCCCTCTTAAACCTGGACCTCAGCCCCAACCAGTCCCCAAACTCCAACAACATCTCCTTCTCAATCTTCTTGCCAACAAAAAGATGAAGTAGCTCATGCAACACACCAACAACCCAAACATCAGACTCATCACTGGTACTCGGCAAATGAGACAAATTCTCATAAGGAGACTCATAAGACAACTTCTGCCACTCCCTCAACCACTTCTCATACTTTTTATCCATCTCTAAACCATTAGAAAACTGCACAGGAAACAACAATGCTTCAAAATTAACACTAGTGTTTCGGTTATAGCTCTGGATAACCGAAACGGCAAGATCGTGGTCCCAGCAGACGAGCTCCAGGAACCCGTCTACGATCCGGAAGTAGTCTGGAAAGTCCGGGACGACGGTCTCCGCATAATCTGCGGGGAGGCCGAGGTCCCACCGCAAGTGTTCAACGAGAGGCAGTGGGATTTTGTGGATTCTGGCGATCATGAGGAGCTTGAGGAGCCTGTCGGCGGCTTGCTGTTTGAAGCGGTCGGAGTGGTGGAGGAGGTGCTCCTCGGCGTCGAGGAGGTGGGTGTCGGGGGTGAGGCGGACATGGGGGGAGGCGACAGCGGCGGCGATGGGGAGGAACTCCTGGAAGACGGAGGGGTACTTGCGGACGAATTCGATGGGGCGAAAGGGGAGGGAGAGGGAGCGTCGGATGAGGGAGACGGGGAGGGACTTGGAGGGTTCGCGATTGATGAGGTTTTTGAGGGAGAGCAAGGGTTTGAGGTTTCTCTCGCGCTCTACGGCGTGGTCGAGGCCGCGGTCGCGGAGTGGTTTGACGGTGCCGTCAAAGATGGTTCGGAGGCGGGGCTGGTGGTGGGGAGGTGTGGGGGTGCGGAGGGAGAGGAGGGTGAGGAAGCGCTGTGCTCTGGCTTGAGGCATTGTCGTTGGGGGGAGGGAGAAGCAAATAGGGGTTTTGTTTTGAGGGTTTTGGAATTGGGTATGGGTTAGAGTTGTCCAAATACGTCTTCCTTATGGGCATCACTTTTTTTGGACCCAATGAGGGACTGCAATAGAAAAGCTCCCATATTCAATTTAGAATCTTGTTGGGCTTCTAACTTTAAACCTTATGGAGTACAATTGTGCAAACGTCTTGAGCATGCAGTTATCATGTGCTACTATTGCCCAAATCGTGTAGCAAATTTAGACATTTTAGCATGTGCAAAGGTCAATAAAGAGAAGTGAGCTCGGTTGTCTTCAGAAATTAAAGTTCTTAGAATTTTTTCCTTTGTGTCTTTCTGGCTTTCATTTCACAATCTGAAATTTGTAGATTTGAGTTTCAACAATTCCCAATCCTCTTTCCAGCATGCATCAAAGAATGACATTTCCTATGTGTAGCCAGTTTTGACCAATTGAAGTGGTGCCAGTGTGTCACCATATATATATATATATATATATATGGCTAGAAACTGCATGCATACCCTCCGTGTTAATTTGAGCATGCTGTTGAAAGAATGCCATCTTCTGAGGGAACTTTCTGCATGTTGAAACTCTAAGCAGCTTCAGCTAATTATTAAGCAGCTTCAAGCATTTTGAAGCAAGTTTCTTTTTCTCTCATGCATAATGTGTTGTTACTTTTTCTCTACGAAAAAATTGCACTTGCAACTTTGTGCTACTGCTTATGATTAACATTCATTTTGTTAATGTGTATTTGACAGGCATCTCATATTCCCGTGAAAAGAAAACTTACTCTTCTAGTACCGACAGTCACTCAATTTTTTACGTTGCAAATAAATATCTAAAATATCTAAATTCAAATACGTAACTGTGTTGTAATCTTAAAATCAAACTAATAACATCCTAATTTAAAATGATAATATTCTTATCTTTATCTAAAGAATATCTTAAATAAATTTGAAAAATTAACAAATAAAATTATAAAAATTAATTTATTTTCAATTTACAGATATTTATTGGCATATATATTCTCTTCTCTTAATAGATGTTTTTTTTACAACAAATACCAACAGTTTCACCAGTATAGCAATGGAGAATCAATGCATTTTACAGGATAAGAGGAATCATGTTGAGGTGTTATGCATGAATTATTCATGGATAAGACAAGACACAAAGAAAGGAGTGGTAAAATTCGTTGGACTTCATGCATATATATAAGAAGGAAAACAGTATGAAGAAGAATATCCAATTTTCAATGCCTAGCTCCCCAAAGACAACATGCCACGATTTGTATAATTCCAATAATGATTTGGAACTAAGTTGCTTCCCTTTGATGTAAAAGACGTGGAAGTTTAGGGTTGTGATTCACTGGACATAAAACATCAAACCAAATTTAGCTTTATTCCCATCAAGATACAAAAGTGTGTCTAAACAAAGGAAAGAATTTATCGGTGAAGAATAATAATTAAACTCCTTTGTACCTTCTGAATGAGGACTTAAAGTGAATGGAACCAGCTTCCACTATGACACAGTAAGTGGCAGAGTTCTTGGTCCTCTTTCTATTAATTCCATGTGTTTTAGTCTGTTGTGGTTATTCTTTTTATAATGCATTATGCACATAAATGACTATATTTACTTTTGAGGCATCTTGTATAATAACTTTTAATAAATAACGAAAGATAAGCATGGCATGTAATGTATTTTGCACGTACAAGATGCTGTTTCATTTTAAATTAATCAGTAGCTATCTCAATTCAATACCCAAATGACGGACCTAAATTGATAACTATGCATTGTGTTAATTTCTAGTGTATTTGGTTACCACACAAAATTGATTCTACCTAACAAAATCATGGTGAAATCTCATTATGAACAGTCACTTGTTGTCTCACTTTCACCATGAAAAACTAATTGATTCTTTTCTCATCATGAATATATTCCAAACACATTATTCATCTAATGTAGCATTTGGTCTTTAGCAAATTTTCCATGATTTTTTTATCATTAATTACTACTTTGCAACTGTGAACAGATGGAACAATTCTGGATCATCCAACAAAGGGCCAATCCTGAAAATGAAATAACAAGATTTCCTATGTCATCAAATATTTAGACACCAAGTACTTTGGCATTCAGTGGTAAAGAACTTTAAAGAGAACTCATTCTTTGCAGTAGGGAGTAGCTAGGGGGATTCAAGTAGGAAAATTGAAGCGACTACTGTAAAACTGTTAAAGCATGTAATTAGAAGAAAGTCTTGAAGTTAATCGATCAGAACCATTTATGGAAAGTCAAGGGCTTAGAAATGATTTGTACAATGAGTTGATCTATCAGGACAGAAGAAAGAAATTAAAGAGCTTAGAAGAATGAACAAATGCCATTACAGATAAAATTTAACTTTCTCAATCAGCCAAGGAAATGGTTGGTGTAAGAGGAAGAGAGAAATCTGAGGAAAAGACACTCGAAGAGTTCAGAGAGATGAGTTGAGGCCACAAGTTTTGCACTTGATAGTTGGATGTTAGTATGTTAAACTTCATACCAGGATTGGAATTATTAGCCTAATATAATTATTCTTTCTTCTAAATTGCATCTTATATTATTTTTTCCGGTGTAGTTATTTGTACATAAATGATTAAGCTGAGTGTGTTTCTCACTCAATCAATTTCACTTAAATATTCCCTACTTTCTTAAGAGATTGGTATGAACATATAAAGAGAAGGCCTCCAAAGGTACACCGAGAAGAGTATATTATATTTTTTTAGTCCTATATATGATCGAAGAGGAGAAAGAGAGAGGCTAAAAGATCTTACGATAAATAACATTGCTAAAATTTGGTCGTTAATGGAAATAAATGATGTGGTGTGATCTATGTAATGTAACTAACTTCATTTAGTGGAATAAGACTAGGTTGTTATTCTCCCCTTCGTTAGATCTTAAATGGATCTTCAAGTTTCTCACATATTATTGTAAGATAAACTTATCCTTTTAAGTTTACTAGGGAACTAATAAAATTTAAAGACTTAACTTTTTACTTGCCAAAAATGGTAAATATTAAGGTGCAAAAGACACGGTGTGTGATTTGTTTCGTCCAGCATGGAGTAGAATGAGAGAAGATGAGAGAATAAAAAAGAATTAGATAGAGAGAGATCTTTGAAGTCTAGTGTTACTGTTTTTGTTGTGATTCCCCCTTTTCTTATGTGTTTACAAAGTATTTATTTATAGCGTTTGCTCAAGCTGTGTCACTAGTCAGTGGTTCACTACAAATATTTGCGTTGGGGACCTACTCTGAGTGTTGGTTCGAACTTATACTAAGTCGATTGTTACTAAAACGTTTTTTTTATTCAAACGGTTGTTAGACTTGTAATCGACTTATTATCTTTAAGTCGCATAACTACGTGTTTATGCCATGTAAAGTTGATATTTATCCTGAAATAATTGTTCCTTATTGTCTTAGAAATGCAATATCGACTTGTAAAGTAAAAAACGACATAAATTTATAAAATGGATTGGTCGGAGTCATTGTGCTAGGAAAGTTTTATCCTCTAATTTTCGTCCAACAAAGCATATCAGCCTTAACCTCGCCAACAATAGCAGTGTTTCACTAGGACCACTAACTAAAACATGTATAAGAGTCTTTAATTTGTTGCCTTAAGCATTGTTAAAAAAATAGGTTACGCCAGATATAATGTTATTTTATTGAATCAGGTTTGTGTGTGCAGAATTTCCAAATAATTTTTTTTTTATCAATTTCACAAATTGCAAGTTTGTAACACAAGTGCCAGACTTTTTTGGACCACAAACATAAAAGTGACATGTCTCGATGATTGCCAGAGCTCAATTAAAATTCATGATTCAGTTGGGTTTTTCAAGTGATTATATTAAAGAGGTCCTACTACTGTTATTGAATCAGGTTGTTTCTTTGTCTTGTGTCATGTCATGTGTTACCTTTCTTTAAGAAAATTTGCACATTGCAACTTTGTGCTACTGCTCACAATCTATCATGCAGTTTGGTAATATGTGCTTGGCTGGCATTTCACAGGTCTGGGGATCATAGAATTTATCGTTCCAATCATGTGAAAATTCACAGGTTTTGGTCGAAATAGAGTCATTTTAAAATAACATTAGGTTAAATTATATACAAATAATTGAAAAGTAATTCTTTTTAATAAATTTTAGAAATACTTTGTTTTAGTCTGTCATCATGAACTGTGTTACACTTGCTGAAGTGACTAATGATGTCCATGTCATAATATGTGACATAATCATTTACATGAAAATATTTAATTTTAACTTAAATATTTTTTTTACTCAAGTTTTGGTTCAAATTTTCTTTTGTTCTTTCAATTTTAAAAGTATTTTTTAGTTATCAAATTTAAAAATAATTTTTTTAGTTTTTGAAATTCAAAAGTAATTTTTTAGTCCTCAAATTTAAAAATAATTGTTCTAATTCCTTAATTTAAAAATCGTTCATTTTGATCGTCATACTTGATGTTATTACAAAGTTTGTTGATGTTGTTAATGATATGTTTTCTAATGATTTTAAACTCTAAAATTTATATTAACGAATAAATTTTAAAACATGTTTTATGATAGTTTTAAACTGAAAATTTCAATAAAGTAAGACCAAAAGATCAAAGTAAAAGAAATCGTTGCAATCTTTGATTCAAACACCGTGTTCACACATTCTAACCACGAGCAATCATACCTCAATTTCAAAATAAAATGCAAGTCAAAACTCATTTCCATAACGAGGTGACAAGGCGCAAAGGAGGGAGAGAAATACAGGATGAGTAAAAGAGTTGAAAAAAAAGGTTCCTTACAAATATGTTTAAAGTCTATTTATAGTATCACTAATAAAAAGGCCTGAATAACTAAAAAGGTCCAAAACAAAAGAAAAACAAAAAACTTCACAAAAAACATAATTGGTCCAACAAAAGACTTGAATTAAGCCCAAATTATACAAACTTATAAAAAAAAGTTTCACTCTAAGACCATCTTAAAATTTTTAATCCTCTATCGGTAAAAGATAAAGAAAAAGAAAAAAAAAAAAAGATAACTATCTAGAAAGAAGAAGAGATAAGGCCACATTGTTGTGTGGCAAATGGCAACAACCACCCGAGCCACAAAGAGGGAGAAGGGAAGACCAAGAAAGAGAAGAAGGGAAAAGAATAAAAAGGAAAGAAAAATGGGAAGAGAAAATTAAGCGGGGAGGAGAAATAGAGACAAAGACTACAATTACCCCTTTCTTTCTTACCCTCAAAGAAACATTGACACATTCTTCTTTTTTGGTGAAGACAATATTTCTCTCCACATTCATCGCCAACAACTTTTAAATTTGGGGAACCAAAAGGAAACTTAACCCAAATTTGAGGAAAAAATATGTAATATTTTTAAATGGCATATTGTGATTATATTGCATATTATGATGTAGAAATGAAAAAAGAACCTAAATAATATTTTTTAATAAAAAATTACCAATTTAGGACTGTTTGAAAATATATTACAAATCTGGGACAGTTAATCACGCACAAATTGGACATGACTAAATCCATCTCTAATTCAGTCGCTAACAATTTTTAAGACAAAATATCATGATTTTTTGTTTTCTTATGTTTGCGACTACTGTATTCTGTCGTAAAAACTGTTAGCAACTGAAAGAGAAACCAATATCGGTGTGTTTTAATTTTTGACTTAAAATATCGTTTAATATTATTAATTGTTATTTTTATCTAATTTTAAAGTATTTTTAGACTGATCTTCATTATAGATATGATCTTTTTTACTTTTTTTTAATATTATTTTGTTTAATATTTTTTGGATTTTTTATATAACTAATTTTTAATATAATATTTTTTATATAACTTAGAAAATTAAATTGAAAATCCAAGTAAAATATTGATATAAAAATAGCTTAAAAACTAAATTAAATAAAAAAATTAAAATTGTTAAACTAGAACCTAAATTATTTGATGGATAAAAATTATCATTTGATTTCAATCGAAAATAAAGTATGTCGATCTTCCATATTTTAATCTTTGAAAAATTTCATCATCCTTCACCACTATATTTTATAATATATTTTTTAAATAGTAAAAAAAAATAAAAGTTAAATACAGTTAATAAAAAAATGACAGTATAAGAAAAACTAATACTATAAAAGTATTGAAAAGTTAATTTAAGTAAGAAGAAAAATTTAAAATATAAGACGTAGTTCAAAGATAAAATTATTCAATGAAGTATATATATCAAATGAGATAATTCTCATTATTAATAGTTATAATTAATATAGTAAAGTAATGGATATACTTTTTTTTATTATGATACATATTTATATTTTCAATAAATTAGCTAGTATCGAGTACGTTACACCACTACTTTTAAACACATAAAAATATTAAAAATTTCAATTAAATTTTTTGATTTAATTAAAAATAAATTTTTAATAATAATAAATTATAATTAAAAAAACAATTTCATTTTTTTTATTTATTTTTATGCAGAAAACGTTTTTCTTTAATACTTGGAGACACATAGGCACTCCACAGGACCATGTAGTTTGACCACATATTTTATTTCTTTGAAAAAATGCTAAATTCATTTTTTTTAAAGTTAAACAGTTTTTTTCTTTTGTTAAAACCTTGATAAAAAAATTCACAAAGTATTTAAAATTAGTTATATAAAAATCCAAAAAATTTAAACAAAAAAATATTAAAAAAAAGTAAAAAAAACATATCTATGATGAAGATCAGTCTAAAAATACTTTAAAATTAGATAAAAATAATAATTAATAATATTAAATGATATTTTACGTCAAAAATTAAAACACGTCAATTTTAGTCTCTATTTCAGTCGCTAACAGTTTTTGCGACGAAATATTATAGTCGCAAACATAAAAAAAATAAAAAAATCCACTATAATATGTTGAAAAACTGTTAGCAACGGATTTAGTCACGTTCAATTTGGACGTGACTCACTGTCCCAGATTTATAATGTGTTTTCAAACAGTTCCAAATTTGTAATTTTTTTATTAAAAAACTATTATTTGGATTCTTTTACTCATGTAGAGATTGTTTGTCAAGTCAATAATTATTGTAATGTTATTTATAACGAGGGACTAAAATGAGTTGTTATCATATTTCATGGGGGAAAAATCACGCACGTTTTTTTTTTTTTTTAATTTGAAAGGTCAAAAGCAAACTTATATGTCATATTTGAGAGATAAAAAATATATATATTTAAGGCAAGAAATTATTATAGTGATAACTGATAACCGTTGCTATATGTATATCAATTGCTGGTAGTTCAAAAATCATCAAAAAGTGAAAAAAAAAAAAAGTCACTGTCATGTAATGTAAGTCTTGTCTAATTACTGTCAATTTGGATAGAAGGGTAATATTGAATATATAATTTTAGTTAGGAGTCAAATTAAATATTTTAAAAATAGAGAGATTAAATTGAATAATGTAGATTAAAAGGAGAAAAAAGTAATTTAACTTAAATTATAACAAATAGAAATTAACGTATTTGAAATGTTATGCTAGAAGTGTATTATTCTCGGAACGTGACGTATACGTAGCTTTGCATTGTTGTTGATGTCCCTCTCATACTTAAAACGCAGGTTACCTCACAAATGCCATGTGAGAATATTCTTCGCACGCAATTGAATGTGAGAATATTATAAAGTGACCAACTGGTGATATTATTTCCAGTTATAGATACCATACGAGAAGCAATTATATAGATACCTTACGAGAAGCAAATAAGTATTCTCTAATTTTCGAAGTAATAATATGCCCCTAGCACTTGTGGTTGAAAAAAAAACCCGGTATAACAAAAATGTAATTAATTTGAATAAAAATAGACTCTAATATTTTAAATAAGATTTTAAATTTAAGTTTTGTAAATAAAAAATATGATTGAATATGAAAATTTTACTAAAAATAATAAATTTAACAAAAATTAATCATCAATCAGTACATAATTTATGTAAATAATATAATGACTCAAAATAAAACCTAATTTGCTTTGTCACATCTCAACAAATGACCATTGTTGTTTACAGTCCACTGTTTTAATTCTATTTGTGTGGACAGCTTGCCAAGAGATAGTGAATCAGTCTACAAGTCGGTCCACAAGCTGCATAAATAATAATAATAATAATAATAATAATAATAATAATAATAATAATAATAAAACCTTTTGTTTCCATTATTTTTTTTGCCATTTTCTAAGTCTTTTTTCCAGAGAATTTTCATGTAATTAAAGGGATGGATCAAATTCTAAGATAAGAAAATTCTCAAAATTTAAAGAATATTTACATTAAGGATTATATTTAGCCTACTTTGAAGAGATAAATGAGAATTAGACTTGTGACTGAGCCAGAAGTACAATCCTATATTATTTAACTCGTACAGTACTACTTAATTAGAGTTCTATCTCCAACTGTTAATACACTTTTATTTTTTTACAAAAAAAAATAATTCAAATTTATATATTTTTAATGCAACTATAATGATTCATCTTTTTCATTTATATATAAGCAATGCTGTTGTATGTTGTATAACTACAATTAATTATTTAATCTGTTGAGTCACCACATGATGATTTGACTGATTAGCTAACAAAACATATGATTTAACTTATTTGCTCACAAAATGCTGATCACACACACACATCAAATACAAGTGGTCGAACACACCAAAATAAAAGTGTTCGAAGTACCCTAAAAAGAGAATCTTGTTTGTGCGACTTGATACACACACCAACCCCCACCGAATACAAGTGTTCGAAATGCCCTAAAAAAGAATCTTGTTTGTGACTTGACATCCATATAAATGAATATGCATTGGCAAGTCAAAAAGTTAGTGTTCTAAACACGAACTATAATGAAATTGAACCAAAAAAGAGAGAGATAATGAGCCTTAATTAAACCAAGGTATAACTAGTTGCCTATATGGCTATATGATACATACATAAATAAAACTTAAAAAAGAAATGTATGGAACTAATTATAAACGTAAAATGATGTGATACCCGAGCAGTACTATAGTAAATTTTAATTCTCTATGATAAATGTAAAAGCATTTTGTATAAATTAAAATCAGAAAATTTTCTTTTCAACAAATTTACAATATATTTTGTATCATATTTTTTTTTACTAGGCCTACATATTATTATTATCTCTTTGAACAATTACTAGAAAATATTTATAATTGCTTCCACTATGTGTTTATAAAATTTGGAAAGGTTTATTCTATTTGATTGGAGAATTCAACTTTATTTATCACTATCTAAGTAAATAATACATTTGTGTGCATGTTGCATTGATGGGATGCTCGCTGGGGTTTGAACTTTGATACCCATTCCGCAACATTTTCACTACAATACTTTTATATCCATATATTATGTAAACAGACAAAAATGCATCGTCGACAAACCTCAATATATCTTGACCTGTAATTCTATACAATTGGAGTTTTTGCCGATTGAAATATAAACTTTCTATATTTTTATTGGTGCGCATTATAGATTTTCAGAGTTAATATATTTTTACTTTGTTGGAGACTTTTTTTCTCTGTATTCAATTATATATACTCTTTTTTATTTTATCATATATAGTAAAAGTTTTAGGATTCAACTAAGATTTTTAATCCTAACAAATTCATAAAAAAAATTAAATAATTAACTTTTAAAAAATTAAGGAATTCAAGATTAAACTAAATAAACTAAGGATTGCACGGGTGCTGTTGTGCTGTGATGATTTTGAATGTCTTTCACTTGTACATCTTATAGCATGTGCATATATTGAGTAAGAAATAAAAAACGGAATACGTTAAAAAGGGAAAGGAAAAAAAAAAACATCCTAATCAATTATAAAGTAGTACTATTATATATTCAAACAGAGTTACTTGTTTTTCTATAAATATGTTTAGTATTATTTTTTGAATAAAAACATAACAATTATATTAATGTAATAGTATTAACAAAAATGTAAAACACCACCAAAATCTAAAAAATCCTAAATTATACTAGTAGTACCTAGTATGGACTGAGCTTCAGCCCCATAATGACTTATTAAGCTGGCCCAACAACTCTGTTCATTATCCCAGCTAGTTGTAACATTTTTTAGCGTCCTGAATTTTTTGAAGATTAGTTCTTTTTACAGATTTTGAAGATTAGTTGTAGCATGTTAATCACGTACTAATAATAAATCATTTGAATTTTTTTTATTTGGTAACATCATAATTAACACATTAGGTTTTGTAATGATATCTCAAGTATTTTCATAAACTTGGATTCTTTAAATAATTATGAGACTAATTCTCCATCAAAATTTAATTACAATTAAATTCATCATCACTCCTAAGAGTATATTATACGAAGATCTTGAATCTGATAACAATAAATAATTAAATACCACTTGTAAGTACTCCACCATCATCTTCAACATTTAACCCCATTTACTGCTAATGATTATAAGTCAACGAAGTTATAAATGCCAGTAATCATTCCGTTCAAATTATCGTTCATTCGTTCTTTCACTTCTTGATCTTGAATAAAGTATTTGCAGGTGAGTTCCTTCCTCTAAATCATAGGAAAAGACCTTATTATTGTCCACCATCCCTCTTTTTTTTCTTTTTTTCCTTTTTTCTTTGGTAATCTCCTGCGGATTCCTCTTCAGAATGAGAAGAACAACACCTATATAAATTTTGTCCCTATTTATCGTTAACTTAAGCTAGCTATATGAAATGAGATTATACCCTTTTAGCGTGCATATTTGACATTCGTTTGCGGTTCATTTAAACATTATCAGTATTGAACTCTTGTCTTTTTTTTAAGGATTCTAACTCTGGTTTATAAAAATAAAAAAATATTAACGATTTATTTGCAAGCCACAATAATTTATTTTGGTTTTGGAAATTAACTCAATCTAATAATTTTTGTTTGTAAAACAATATTAATAATTTTATTGAATTCTAATTGTGAGCTATAAAACAATAAAGCAATGAATACTCCTAGTTCTCTTTTATGAGAAAAAAGGAATTTCACACATTAAATAGATGGTTTATTTCATTAAATTGTCTCATTGTCAATTAAAAATAAATATTTTTCCTAAATTATCATTCATTGAAACTTGATATTAAGCACAAATTACTTATTAAATGAAGGATATTTTGAATATAATCTCATTAAATAAGGTAAAAATAGTTAAGTTTTGTTTATATTAGAGAAAAAAATTAAGCTTTTTTTGTTTATAAAAGAGAATGGAGGAAATAAGAGTTAAGAAACAATGAAATGATAATGTTGAATTACTGATTTTGAGGGGGGTTTGATTTCTTTGTTAATAGTTAAAGAAAAGAGGTGACAATAATTTTTTTTTAATTATTCAACATGATGATCCAATCCAATCCAAGTAAAAGACATGCATAAATTCAAAAGTATCGAACTTGAAAAAGACATCAAGTTCTCATCCAATCAAAGTAACCAAAAGAATGAATATTGAACCACAAACACTGCATTCCACAAAATAAAATCAGCACAACAAAACACCCTATACAACAATCTTTAGAAGACATTCCATAACATGCTCAAGAAAAAGATTGAAGCTAAGTCAAGAGGATCGGAATACACTAAGATCAAAGTGTATTTCAATTCACCATGTTGTCTCTCGGTGGATTCAACTGCAATTCGAAAGATAATCCTAATTATATTTTGAAATCCATAATTAAAAAGATATACCTCTCCCCTTGTGACCAAATAAGAAAAGAGTCACTTCTCCTCCTTCCCTCCATTAAAACCTCCTC
Source organism: Glycine tomentella (assembly GCA_007407185.1). NCBI lineage: Eukaryota > Viridiplantae > Streptophyta > Magnoliopsida > Fabales > Fabaceae > Glycine > Glycine tomentella. The sequence continues at coordinate 1,070,037 of PYAF01001751.1, read as the reverse complement.
CCTCCTATCTCTAAACCAAACAAGACATCTAACCAAAATCTTTCTCCTTCATAAAAATTTACCTTCATCCTCTCTTGTGAACCAAACAGTCCATAAAAAGTATGTCATGATTAATATAATTTTTTTATATTAAAATTTAATAATACAAAAATGAGTTACTTGAGGTCTGGTTACCAATTTAATAAATTAATTTGGGGTATCTATGTTGTTAGTACTGTTATTATTTATTTTAGAAAAAACAAAAGGAGGTTAATTTAGACATGAGATCTTATTAATCTTACATTTTAATGACCCATACATGATAGTTAGTTGTAATTAACAAGTCAGTGGTGTCAAATTTAATTAAAATTAACAAACACATAATGTTTCTATAATACAGAAAACAGAGAATCAAGCCCAATTTTTTTTTTTAAAAAAGATCCTTATTTATTTATTTCAAAATAGATAAAAAAAATATATTATAGACATCTAAATATCAGTAACCATTTTAAGATAGACACGGTAAAATACTAACACCTTTTTTTTACCCATAATCTACTCCTAGCTAAACTTTGAAAGACCATTTTTCCTTTTTAATGGTTTTTTCTAATATTTTTCAAAAAAACAGAATGATAACGACTGTTGTTTAAATCAATAATCTTTTTTTTTTTCTTTGCCGTCCCATCTCAATGTTTGCTGCAACAAATGTTAATTAACAAGAGGTTCACTATGATAATTTTTGGGGTGATCTTATGAAATTAGTTTATAAATATAATGTTCATGAGTTTTTTTTATAATTCCATTTAATTTGGTTCAATAAATCTTTCAGTTAACCAGTCGAAAAAAAATTAATCTTTCAGTTGAATTTATAAATAAATTACCATTGAATACTTTTTAAAAAAATAAACACTTAACAAAACAGTTGGTGCAAAAACACGTGTTTTGTATTTTGATGATTTGCTAATCGGTTTATTTAATTTTAAAAATAATGGTTCCATAACTTATATTTTTGTAATTATTTTTCAACACATTGATCATAGCAAACCACAAAGCATGAAGGTCCCTTGCCACGTAGATCACACTAAAAAAAAGATGACGAAGCAGAGCCTTACGCCGGCTTTCGTAATCGGATCCACCCGACGCTGACGGCTAACTTCTGCACTTTTTTCATTTCTCCCCTTTTTTTGTTGTCAATTTAAAAAAGAAATAAAAACAAACACAAGAGTTTTGCTTTTCTTCCCACATAGTTTTGTCCATGTGATGATGTGCTAATAATCATGATTTCTAGGAACTTGTTAGTGGAAAGATGAGTAATGTCTTACTCGGCCAGAAATTTAATAATAACATCCTTGTGAAACTTCATTTTGTATTTCTACAAATGAGATTATAATATAGTTTTGGAAAAGGTGATAACCAATAAGGCAATAGGACACACCATAGTATAGTTATCTAATTTTAGTTCAATTCCCTTTGGATAGACGAGCATGTAGTTATCAATTTATATTATTTATTATTTATCTAAACGTGCTCTTATATATATATATATATATATAGTAGAAGGTATGCACTTATTTAATTCATGAAATTAAAAAATGGTTAGTTTAATTGATAATAATAAATTTATCTTAAATTTATATTTTTTTAAAATTATTCTTATTATTAATATCTCTTCTTTTCTAATCTTTATTAATATATTTTTTATTTTTCAATTAAAAAATATTTTTAGTTTAAAATAATTAATACAAAAATATTATATATTAAATCTTATAAAAAAATAAACATCATTTTAATCTTCGTAGGAACAACGAGAGTATTTTTTAGTGAAGCCATTATTGTTACATTTAGGCATTTGTTTCAATTGAGATTTTCAAGGTTAAAATAATACTCGTAACAAAATTTGAAGAATTTAAAGCCATTTAATGCCTACAACGTATAAATGCACATTAATTTAAAGTCATTATTACAAGAATTTTTCCAAATCCTTTTATATTTATTTTTCTATTTTGTATGCCCTTATTTAGTAAAACTAGCTTGTGAGCTAATTAAAAGAACTTATAAGGTCCCCACGTATTATTTAAGATATTATTCCGTCCATTTGAAAATATAATTTGTTTAAAATTTGTTGCACAGATATTAAAAAAATATCAATGATTTTTCTAATATATCCTTTTATATATAATTAAACAAGACTTAATGAAGTGAGATATACATTGTTAGAATGTGTGTTTTAGGATAAACTAGAGAAAAACTATAAACTTGGTAAATGATTAGATACATTATTATTTCTATGTTTCATACCCTCCCTTTTTAGTTCCTTTCTCATTCTTCATCCACCCTTCTTTTTTTTATCTTCTTTTCTTTTCTTTTGTATGTTTTCCCCTTTGTTTCTTTCCTTCCCCTTCTTTTTTTTTTTTTTAAACTTTCTCGTATTTATTATTGAGTTCATCTACCATTGATTCCATTTACTTGGATTAAATGTGTTGTTGATGTTGTTGATCCTTTTATATCTAATTAAATAATATTTCTACTCATTTATTCTCACTACACAAAATTCTCATTAATAATAACAAATTCTTATAAAAAGTATTCATTGCATCTTGTGCTACTTGTGGAAAAACAAATGATCTTTGAAATTAATCAATGATATAAATGCATGAGTAAATATTAGTGATTTGGGAAAAAAATTACAATTAAAAAGACTGTTGTATTAATGCATGACGTATTGATTGAGAGTAATTTTGAAAAAAAATATTTATTATAGCATTGATTTTGTAAAATGACTTTTATTTTGGAATAATTCTTTTCCTCTAAAACGACTTATATTTTGGAAAAAAGGGAAGTATAAGAGATTGATGATTAGAGTTATGACATTTTGAAAATCTATAATGGAGTTATTCTCTATAAATGAATGTGGAGTTTCAATGGAAAACTTACATAGTTTCTTCTTCTCTATCTCCATCTTATGATAAGTTTTTTTCTTTTTCTTTTGGTGTTGTAATGGTTGAATCTTTGTTTTGAACTTTTAAATATTTTAATTGAGTTTTAGTTAATTACATGCTTTGTGCTTCAGTTTGATGTGGTGGAAATCAACCAACTGAATCTAGCTTAGGCATAACTCATAAGAAAGATTTTGAGTTGATTTGAGATTGAAAATGCATAATTTTCATAGGCTCTAAGAATGAAGATGTTTAGGTTATGTGCGCTCTTTTAAAATCCCAAACGCAATCTAATACATGAGTTCTTAGTGAATGCATCTAAGGAATTAGGGTTCATGCTTTGCCAACTAGGGCACATTATCATGGGATATATTAAGTCAATGTTCTTGAGTGAATTTGAGTGTTGAACTAAGGTGCGGTGAGGTTGAAATTGAAGTTACCAAAACTAGAAGCTAAGATTAGGGATCGTAATTGATTTTATATATGTTTATTTATGTGGCCTTTTGATATTGAGTAAGAGTGTGTAGATTTTGTGAGGCATGAAGTCCAACTTAATTTCTGAAACTAACAACTAACAATCACAACATTACCTATGATCCACTTAATTTTTTTTTATTGGCAAACAAAATTATTGATATAAATAGAAGGGTATCAATGAGAAGTACATGAACAAATAAATTATACAACCAACCCCATATAAATGCATTGACATGGTCGATTCTGAAGTCTGTTTGCCCTAGACGGACTAAAAAAATTATGTCCTCATAAACTTTCAAATATTATCTGCACGAAACCAATACCACCAACATTGTAACCAGTTTCCCTGCACCATGTTATGCCTGCCAGCACCCCGAGATAAGTTTATAGCAACATATATAACTGTATTCAATCATTATTTTCCTCGAACCACTTAAATGAATCAACATATGGTCCAAAGATAAAGTAATTAAAGCTCTTGTTATAGGCTTTTTTTTTAAAATATTAATAATTATAAGACTCATTTTTTCTTATAATATCCATAAAAAATAATACAAAAGAAATATAATTTTCATTTCCGATAAGACCCATAATTTCATTGTTTAGTTTCCACTTAAAATTAATTACTCACTCATTCTAATTAATTAGTTTGTTTCTTAATTGATTATATCAAATGTCTCTCAATCTGAATATATAAATTTTCATTAAAATTAATATGAAATCTCTTTTCTTATTTTCTCTAATTACCGAAAGTAATTAAATTATTTATGCTATTTTTTGCTTTTTGAACGATTGTAATTTTGATGATTTTTTATAATTCAATTATGGTATTATTTTGTATAATTTCTTGAAATTCTAAAATATTTTTGTTTTATATTTATTAGTTTTGGAGTTCAGAGAGCATTGCGGTGAAGTATCTCAACTTAAAGAAGTATATAAAACAATCCATTTGCAAGAATTGTAAAAAAATTTATAGAAGGTGTGTAAAAAAGAATTTTAGACATTAATCCTCTATCATTTTATATTTTATGTGGTTGTTATAGTCTAAATTTGATACTTTGTGATATGACTAACTCTTGTCCTAAAGCGACGTCTTTTTTTGGAATACTACAATGCATATGTACTCTATTTTCTTCTTCAACAAAAAGATGAAAAAGTTCTACTAGATCATATTCCTAGCCTAACTCTCAAAACATTGTCACAAACACGATGAGAAAATTGTATTGAAAATATAAAAGCTTTAAGATTTCAAACTCCACAAATAAGAGATGCTTTATTAAACTTAGGTGAAATTAATGACGATCTTAAAATAAAAAGCGAAGCTAATTATTTAGCAACTTATAAGCTTGAAAATTTTGAGTTTTTGTTAAGTAAGACTATTTGATATGACATATTATTTGCTGTAAAGTTCATTAGTAAAAAGTTACAATCAAAAGACATGAGTATGAATGTTGCTATAGAACAATTAAAAAGTCTTATTTTTTTTGAAAAATATAATTTAAAAATGCTATAATTTCCGCCAAAGAGTTGCTACTAAAAAGGATATAGAATCTAAGTTTCGTGAAAAAACTTGTTATTCGTGGAAAAAATAATTTGATGAAAATATTGATAATGAAGTTGTAAAATGCCTAAAGAATAATTTAAAATTGATTACTTATTGTATATAATATATCAAGCAATTAACGCATTAAGAAATAGATTTGAACAATGTAAAATATATGAAGATATTTTATTTTCTATTTAACATTAAGAAATTAAAGTGTTTGAATAGTAATAATTTAAAAGAATGTTGTCTTAATCTTGAACGTTCATTAAAACATAATAATCACTCAGATATTGATGAATTAGATTTACTTATAGAACTAAAAATTGTAAAAAAATTTATACAAATAAAAAATGATACACCAATTGACATACTTAATTATAAAAAAAGAATTGATTCTTTTCCGAATGCTTTTATGACTTATAAAATAATGTTAACAATTCTGGTAAGTATCTTTTCGACGGAAAAAAGTTTTTCAAAACTAAAATTAATTATATCTTATTTAAGATCAACAATATCTCAATAAAGATTGAATTGGTTATCTTTATTATCGTTTGAAAATATTATTAAAGGAAATCGATTATAATAAATTAATAAATAATTTTACATTCTTAAAAGCTCAAAAAATAAATCTTTAATAAAATATAAATATTTAATAAAAATATTACTTTTTTTGTTAAAAAAATTATTAAATTAAAAAATATCTCATTTTAAAATTTGCTTTATACCTCTAAATAAGTTGAACCAGCCCTCCATATGGAGGAGTGTTTTCTTTTCTTTCTTTTTGTTGTTCTCTTATGCCATATGGGTTAGAGTTTATTCTTGGCTAGATTCGGTTATTGATCTATCTACAGATAATGGACATTATATCATGTTGGATTCAATAGGGGCATGAAAGCCAAAGTGGTATGGCATATGTTATGGACTTATGGTTTGATGTAAATATTGGATGCTTATCAATGTACGAGACTAAAGCTTTCGGCTAGATTCAATCTTCATTAATTAGGGTTGCAATATCTGTATTCCTCTTAACTGATTAGTCACTTGTGTTAACTGATAATATGCTTCTAAAATTATGATAATCAATAACAAATAATGCATCATTGACCAAAACAATTGATTATATATAGAGGCTTCCCAAAATTGATAAGTATACCCCTATTAATCCACGAATTTGATAATTTAAGTATGTTTCAGGTCTCACAACTTAAAACAATAAACTCTCGGTTTTACCATTTTTATCACCAAAATCACGAAAACAGAAAGTAAAATAAAAATAATGTGTTAATTATTAATCAAAACATATCATTTAAATAAAACAAACCAAAATTAATGTCCCCTGATTTTTCACTCTCCGTACTGACAAACAAAAGCAGAGAACCTTCTTATTAACACAGTCAAATATTTTAAAGCGAGCTCCTTTATGCTTTATACCATGACATAATAAAGATCAGTATCAAACTACAACGAATCAAGCATTAAGTTAAGGGCGAAGAAGCTTAATATCGAGGTGATAATTTGCATACAGAATACTTTAATTATAAGTTAACCAAAAAACTGATAATTTAAGTATGTTTCAACTACCTTGCAATTTTTGCTCATGATTGGCCTAGAGGTCTGCATAGGCATCTACAACCTCTTCCTGGATGTAGTACTCTAGTCTGGCGTGATTTTGTTGGTCCCAGTGGTGTTTTGTTACTTGTTAGTGATGTTTAATTTGGCCTCCAATGCAGTAAAAAAACGTACAAAAAAAAAAAAAAACAGGTCTCACAAAATAAAGCAATAAAATCTTCTTTTTAACATTTGTGTTACCAAAATGGCTATTGTAGAAAAGAAAAAAAAAATAACTAGCGTACCTTGATACTAGAAGCCCCTTGCTTGCTAACGGTATGGAAAATAGTAAGTTATTATACACAGCATTTTCTATATGCATGCAAAGAAAATATTTTTAAATTTAAATTCATGACTAATTTATTGTTAAGACATAATTTTACTGTTATAATAGTAAAGAAAAACAAAATAATGTGACTTCTTAATCATGAACCAAAATATGTGAATTAAAAAAAAATCTCAAGATTTTTCACCTTCCCCGAACTATCAAACGAAAGCAAGAGAACCTTTTCTTACTTACACCAAGTAGAATATGTAAAAGCAGGCCCCTTTATGCTTTATACCATGACATAATAAAGATTACAGCACTAATTGATATATAGTATCAAGCTATACATCGAATCAAGAATATAAAAAAGCTCATATCTATAATGCAATTTTATTCCACGAGAACGTAACATCGATCCGAGCAAGTCCTTTTACCTTCATGGCTCGTTTTTCCTAACAAATAAATAGTGTGGGCCACCCCTTTGGTGTCGTTACCCTAAACGAACTGGTGGGTACACATGCCTTGCTTGTTTCATGTGTATTCCGTCAAAAATGACTCCTGAGGCTCCCTTTGGAGATAGGGTTGGCGAAATTTAACATCATCCACGACAAAGGTTTTTGTCTTTGTACTTATAGACTAACAATTTTAAACAAGAAAGGCCATAGCACATGTTGGTGCTACCAGCCTACAACACTATATGAAAAATCAGAAATGGGATTATAATATGGTTGTCTTGAGTCTCTTATGATTGTCTCTCTGGCCACCCACACTGCAGATCAATCAATTCATATGAACTGGACTGGCAGAGGTCAATGGCCATGTTGTTGTTTAGATCATCGTTCCAATTATTCATTGGAAATATCGGTCATTTATGATATTTTTTTAAATAGGTCATTCCAAATACTTGAAAAATATTTTGGCATTATTTATTTATATCTTAAATGCTACATAATGAGTTCAATACATTCTTATCGCCCCTAAGCCCATATATATAAGGGAGTTGACTAAAGTCAAACTAGTACGAAAGTTGCATAGATACACACTGAAACATTGTATAACGTACAGCTGGTAAGAAACTTTGGGTGTATTGTCATAGATTCTAGTCCATACCTCACACTTGTATAATATGCCCCTAACATCATTGTAAATGTATGTGTATTTATTATTATTATTATTATTATTATATTTTATGGGGATTCCTTGTTAACTTAAGCCTTAAAGCATCTTTGGAAGTATTTCACCATCATTTGCATTAGTTAGAACTCGTGGAGTTCAGATCAATACACTCACATCTCAAGGACACTTATTCTCCAGTCTTGATCACCTAATTGTGAGAGTCCGGACGATCACACATTGCACACTTGGGATGAAATAGTAGAGATTGCACAGCTAGACGGAATTATAATATGCCCCTAACATCATTGTAAATGTATGTGTATTTATTATTATTATATTATAAATAATTAAACTTTACCTGCCACTGGAACAATTCGTATCAATTGATTCACACTTTCAATAATTACTATTGCATTATTTTTAACCTAGTTTAGATTAATGACATAAAATAGTAAAGAAATTAAATTGATAATACACTTGATTAAGATTTATTATTTTTATAGAAAAAATAGTTAAATGACGACTAGCGAGTCATTGCCTCACAATTATATTAATATTAAGAGCTTGGACTTGAGTATAATTATTTAAGGAAGTTGTGATATTTTGTATACTTCACTAATTGTCTTAGGAAAATTTTCTTATAATGTTTTGCAAGTCATCATTCGACTAAGATGTGGTTAACATATTATAAAATTGTCTTCTCTCTCTCCCTCTCTATATATTGATTTTTAAAAAAGGTATTATATTTATGTATTGTAACCATAGAAATACTAGTATCTATAAACATGTTAAAAATAAACTTTTAAAATTATAAGTGGAGTTCCCTAAAAAAATAAAAAGTGGAGACTAATCTTTTACCAACTCTGTCAAACTATATGGATTTTTTATTTTCATTTTGTACAGGATATATACCCATTACGTAGTATGGAATTGGAATAGATAGATCAGTGAAGGTAGGCAAAGTGGTCATGGTTGGTGGGATTAATTTGAGACTAAGATCAAGTAATCTCCCACGAGATTCACTTGTCGACATGCTTGAATTAAAACAAGCTCATTACTTGGCAAGTTTTCAGTTGTTGTGTTTTTATCTTCATGTTCAAACCAATTTGTTTTGTCACTTTATGTCCGGGTTATTACTTATTAGGTTTATGCAAAATTGATCGAAAATATGAAAATGTCCAAGTGGACCTACAAGTGTCTACATCAACAGTTGCTACTGCACCCAAGTGGTCAAGTTATATAGCAATTATGGCCTGGCCGGCGTGGGATCACGAACCAAACGGAAAACAAGTTGCTATTTTCTTGATGCTCGTTGAGAGAGAAGCATCTATAAAGCCAATGAGGTCATTATTACGCCATCAAAAGGGTGCTAAATAATCAAGAATTTGAGCAATTTTCCAATGTCTTGGACCAGTTTCCTTTGTCAGTAAGGTTCCAATTGGACAATTAAGGTATGTAACTATATGTATCACCCTGAGCAAAGCTAAATATCTCAGCACAACTCTTGGTCCCTCCCTTCACACCTACAGTGTTGTCTAATGTAAATACTTCTTTCACTTCATATTATTTGTTTTTTAAGGTAATGTATGTGTTTCTTTAAAAAAATTATTAATTATACAAATTACAATGACAAAATATTTTTTACAAAAATTTCTTTGTTAAATAAATTACAATATAGTTGTAGGAAAGATATTAAAAAATGAGGGTACGTAATATTGGAAAAAATGATTAATGTTTTATTAATTTTTTTAAAGTGGTGATAAATATAATATTTTGAGACAATCCAATTTTTATTATGAAAAAATTTCACCAGGAAAATGATTTGTTTTTCTATTTATCTTTGATTTAATTAGATACTAAAAATATGTATGATAGTGGAAAGAAGTGGGTGTGCGTGTGCGTGTGTGGCTATAAGCATGAACACAAATTCTTGCAATGGAAAGAAAGAACGAGATAAAACAAAACTTACAGACATTAAGTCAGCTGAAATTGAGAATCCAGTTCTCTTTTCTCTATTATTGACTTCAATCATTTCATATCATGATGCAAGTTGCAACCATAGGAAAATAATGAAACGTAGCCAGTGGTGAGACCAAAATGTTGCTTCTGAAATATTAATGGTAATCAAAAAAGCATGTGAAACTAATGTCCCAAAAAAAATTTATTTTCTAGTACTTCTTTAATTTGGAATAAATGGTAAACATCGTTAGGTTCGCTTTAGATTTTTTTTTTTACACTCTGTCTCTAGAAGGATATAATTTATATAAACACTTTGTGATAGGAAAGAACCTAACGATATCTTTACATTCTCTTTCTCAATTTCTTTCTTACAAAAGAACCTACGATACCTTTGGGATAAGAAAGAATCTAACGATATATACATATTTTGGGATAAGAAAAGAACCTCGCGATATTTTTGGCATTAAATGAGATATTGTTAGATTCAATTTAGGTTCACTTTGCAATTTTTACATCTCTAACTAATGCCCAAGAACTTATTTTTCTTTTTCAGATTTGAATTAAATATGGCAAACTAAAAGGATATATGTACTTGATGATTTTGCATAATCTTGTGGAAATCTAACAAATCATTAACAATGTGCAGGCAAGATATAAATATATTTTATAGCGTAAAGTTTGTAATTAATGAAGTTTATAAATTGTAGACAATAATAAAAATGTTGACAAATATTAAACATTCAATTGTTTATAATAATGCAGTATGACAATTTTAAATTTAGCCTTTTTAATATTTATTATACATGACACCTGATAACCAAAACTTATGAACATTTTGTTAAAGCACAGTCTAAAGTCGCATGCTGGACCAATCAGTTGACAAAAATTACAAACCCGACTCTCCTGTAGTAAATTTAATTTATTATATTAATTGAAATTGCTATTTGATATTGACAAAAAAGAAATATTATATAACAGAGAAATCAAATTTTAAAACGTAATGGACGTATTCATGTATTTGTTACTACCATAATAGAATCTGGCCTTTTTTTCCTTTTTGGTAAAGTATGAATAAAAGGACAAAATTCCAAGACAGAAATAGAATCACGTAACAAATAATCCAAAACATCCAGTGGAGGAATCTGGGCTTTATTTTCCATGACAATGAAATTAATTACTAGGGGTTTATTTATTGATCAATTAAATGAAGTATATTTGTAAATATCCCATAAAAAGAAATCAAAATTACTCTGACAAAATGAAAAACATGAAAACTATTGTGTGTTAAGATTGGGTTGTATAACTAAAATTTGTGGTGTATTTTTTTGTTAAAACAGCTTATAGTGTATTTAATATTAAATGTAATAATATGTAATTATTCGTTATTCAAAATATCTTTTTAAATTATTGATATGTGTATGTCCCCCGCAACATATAATTAATATCACAAGCGCGACTCTCTTTATATATATATATATATATATATATATATATATATATATATATATATATATATATAAATACAACTAATTAGTCCTTGGAATTGCACTATGATAGTGATTTGATAGTGTTTTCTTTGGTCAACTCACGTGTGAATTCGCTTTTGAATAATTATATGAACTAAAAAAGAGATGTCCTTTTTACTTTGGGTCATAGCACACCCATCCCCATCTTTCTCTCGGCACCTCTTACGGCATTATCGTGGTTTTGTTTTCTTTTGATCCTTGTTTTCTTTTGCCTTGGTCGTTGCCAATTGGCTCTTTGGTTGAATACGAAAAAATGATGTCTGCTTGCTTAGCAAAAACACAGCCCAAAAATCAACAAAACAAAGAATAATCGAAAAGCAAAATTGGACTAATTTAAACGGAATGAATTCACACTAATTTTGACTTGAATAATGAATGAATGTATTGGGATCACTCATTTTATTTCTAGAGAGTGAAATGAAGAAATTTTGGATTAGTAAGTTGGAAAATTCGCAAATTGTTTATTGTAAACATTCTAAGTCAATAAAGCTTCTATAAGACTATATGCCATAAGTTTTGGATCACCAAGTTAGAAAAGTTTAGAAATTGTTTAATGTAAACATTCTAGTCAATAAAGTTTCTACAACATCATGCTAAATAATTGTGGTGCTTATTATGATAGATAATACTATTACTATGTGTTTCATTATTCAGATATTTCTGGTTATACAAAAGTAAACATAAGAGATATTATATACAGTCGTATTCTTATATCTACAAAACAAAGAGATATTATGTGCTTGTCAAGTAGGGGTGTTCGCAGTTTGGATTGGATCGGTTTTGAAGCAAAAAATCATCCGATCCAATTTCTTCGGTTTGGTCATTTGATCATCCATTCGGTTTGAAATTTTTTTCAAATCCGATCCAATCCAATCCAATTTTTTTCGGTTTGGATTGGATCGATTTTCGATTTTTTAAAAAGTCTAAAAATAAAACTTATGAGACTTATTTTTATCAAAATAAGGAGTATCTAACATAAACAAACATATTAATTGGACAAAAACAAACACATTTTCTAATTTTCATTAGACAAACACGTTAATTAGACAAAATAAGAAGCAATGTATTGCATTTTTGGTTTTTGGTCTATGATGGAGAATAGGCCCAAGTAGATAAATGGTAAGGTATGGTTTATAATTGGATCGGTTTGGATTGGATCGGTTTTCACCAGCCAATCCGAAAACCGATCCAATCCGGTGAAAATTTTTGGTTTTTTTCGGTTTTTGGTTTTTCGGTTTTTGGTTATTTCGGTTTTTGATTTTTCGGTTCGGTCACCGCGGTTTACATCGGTTTGGATCGGTTGATGAACACCCGTATTATCAAGGCCGTTTAGTGAGCATTTGCTTGCTAACTGAGCAACTCCTTTACCAAGGAAGAATGATTTCTCCATAACTTGCAAAGCGAGTCGTGCATTTACGAAAGACACATAATAATTACTAGCTATGCAAGAAGTTTTATTCATTCAATGAGACCTCATTTAAAGAAGCCACGTCAGCTTGTCAAGGTCGCCCAATGAGCATTTGCTTGCTAATCGACCAAACTCCTCTACCAAGGAAGATTTGGAATTTCTCTATAACTCGCTTAGCGAAGGAATGATAAAAGAGAGATTTTCTGCAAATTTCAAGGGTCTCATTATTAGGCATATATAAGGGATCATTCTAGGATTTTGTGCGGCTTGAATTATTTTACATGAAGAATCATTATTAGAGTGTTATTGAAAGTTAAGTTAACATTAAAATGAAGATTGGATAAAGAAGATCTTTATAATTACTAAAATTATTAGCTTAGTATAGCCAAATTTTCAATACTTCATTTATTTTGCATTTAGCTCATTTTACCTACCTACTAATTGTGTTTTTGTTTACCTTATATTTGTCCTATTTTTACTTTTAAACCAAACTTTATTTTCTACACCTTTATCTTAAAAACAAAATCTACTTTGTCTGGTCGGTTAATTTGCACAAATAGCCTAGTACAAATAAGTCCATTTGAAAATGATTTTTTTTACTTATTATTGAAAATACTACACCAGTTGGTACGTTTGTCAACCATGTAAACAATATCTTTTATCTAAGCCAATTCAGCTTAAGTCAACTAAGAATACTATAAATAATAAAATTCTTTAAAATATTTAACATAATTACAAACTTAAAACTCAAATTTGAGATTAATAAGTTAAATTATTTCACGTCATTTAATTCATGTGTTCTGTAACACCCCTTACACGCACCGGGGTAATTACCACGCATAAACATCCATTACAGATATAACACATCAGAGATTAAGCAGTTTTGGAAGCAATTAACAAAAGGCATCATCAAATGCCGTAACGTACATGCTTTTACATTATAAGATGGTGTTTATACATAACTTTCTGTACCAGTACAAAACTGTACATAAATTTCCCC
>PYAF01001751.1:1013615-1050964 GCA_007407185.1 Glycine tomentella | reverse complement strand
TTAATAAACATATTTATTGTCTACATATTTAACTTTCACATATAATTTTATTTGATACATCAGTAATCATTATACGTGAATACATCTTTAAACAAGTTCATCAAGTTCGTAAAAGATTAACTATTTCCACTAGATTCAATTTTTGGTAATATCTAATTTTGATTTTCTACGTATGTTTATAAGATAATATATACGCTAATATAATATCTGACTTAGAAAATGTATACCTAAAACAAATATAAACCTTACCACAGTCATATTATATATAGATAGATTAAAAAAAATCTAAGTTGTGAGTACGTGATTTGAATCTCTTGTAATGCATTATATATTTTTTTAATTTGTTTATTTCTTCTCTTTTCATTTTAAGGTTTATAATGAATTTTTTCTTGAAAAAATATATAAAAAGATGTTATTGTACCACACCGGACTCACAAGAGCTCGTACGTTAATCGGCCATAGTGGGTGTCGTGAATGGTTATCGCGTTTAAGCCTCGAAGTCTCTTTTTAAGTACTCACCCCACCATCAATAAAGGAGTTCATATACTTAAAGAGAAAGAGAGAGATAGATCAGATCTGAACCTGGTAAGAAAATATATATAAGCAAATTACATAATAGGAAACAAAAACTTCTTTGAGACCATTTTTAAGATAAGTATGAGAAGATGTATTTATTTTTTTAACTTTCTTAAAATTAAGATCATAACATATTTCAAATTAATCAAATAGTGAATTATTAAGGAATTTAACTCAATTGAATTGAGCATGATGTATAGTATTGTAAACTCTCTATTATTGTGTTGAATTTTCAAGGATAAAAAAAATAAAAAATAAATTTATCTCTTTTTATCATGTTAAAAAATTGAAGTTTATGATAATGAAGCATCGAAGTGGATAGCGATCATGTTCATCAAACTAAAGTCTTCATCCACGTCAGAATACGATTCTTTTTTATAAAAATAAAATAAAATTGATAAAGAAGAATGTTTTGTCAAACCTCTAATAATATAAATATCTTAAAGTATTAAATGAGTGATATATTATAAAACTGCCAACCAGAAATGTTTACACGGTTTGAAAATAAAACTGAAAACGGTTCTGCACGCGCATTCATATTTTACGAATTAAAAGGCCAAAAAGAATGTGGTTATCATATTTAATCAAAGAGAGAGAAAAATGAATAAGAATGCCGAAAGAAAAAATAAAATAGAAAAATAACGGAAAAGAAAAAGTTGGTGGATAAAACCACCGACAACCGTTTGACTTTGATGTCCAAACCCAACAACCACCGACCCGTTAAGAAAACTGAACGATAACGTGATGTCATTTTGCCGCAATTCCATGGCGCAGTTATACAATGTCGGAGTTATAAATATGTTAAATATTTTGTGTATACACTTTCACAGAATTTATGGTAACTTTTTTAAGATTGTATAACTTTTATTGCTTAAAAAAATTAGAGGATGAAATATATTTTAACCTGTGTAAGTATAGTTTAACGTTTTTTTTAATAATTAATCCATATATGATTCCTGATGTTCCTGTTATGTGACTTTACTTCTCGAGTGATTCGTCCCCATGCACCCTAGTAGATCTTTTAATACGAAAATTGCACATCTTTTCATTCTTTGTGTTGATGACAAAAAGAGTAGGATAGACTAGCCTTTTTGCGTTTTCTCCTAGACTGATTTTAGGATATTATGATATATGACAAATTTCAATTTATTTTTTTCTTAAAAAAAGTTTAGCCTTTTTACTTTCAATATTTGTAGTTTTTTTTAATAACTTATATATACAATTTTAAAAGAAGTTTAGCCTTTTGGCTAGTTTCAATTAAAAACAAAAACTACAAATATTAAAAAAAAACTACAAATATCAAAAGTTTCAATTGTGGTATGGTTATCATCTTTTTTTTAATAACTTATATAAACACTTATTAGGATACTATGATACTTTTGATATATTGAATTTGACAATTTTATATATTTTTTTGGTTTATACTACAAATATTTTTCGTTGAAAATTGTATATACAATTATAATTTAGATTCAAACCTGAAATGAAATAACCATACCACAATTGATAACATTAACAGAATTACGGCCTTTTGTCATGCTCTGTCATTCACCATTAGTAGCACTGGTACTTATAAACATAGACTAAAAAATCATTTTCGACCCTAGTTCTACATTTTTAACATCAAAATTCAGATGCGATACATATATAAGCCAAAAATGAGTAATCCTCCATTTGATCCGTGAGATTCTAAGCGTTACTCACTATAGTCCTTGATATTACAAAACTTTCACTTTAGTCATCAACTCATAAAATATTTCATTAGCTATAGTCTTTTTTCACTAGCATTAATGACTAAACTGAGTAATATTTGTAACATTAAGCAAAGTTAGGAATTGTATTAAAAGTTGTGTATCACAAACGATTGAAGTGACCAACACTTTCAATCTCAAGGAACAAAGTGTTGTGATTTACTCCAAAGAATAGCAATGACGTCCAAAATTAAAAAATACTTGGCCAATATCCGATGTAGCAGTTCTCCACCCTTGCATAACCTAAGAAACACAAACATATACTATTTCCCAAAATATAAATCCAGAACATATCTAAATGCTCAAACTCAGAGCAAATCATAGAAGCAAAAACTACCAAAGCAACTTTCTCCATAACTATGTACTTGTAAGAATGATCTTCAAAAGCATTATAGAATGGAACCACATTCTCATGGCCGGCCAGTACGCACTTTCAAATATTTAAAGAAACCTTTTTTTTTGGAATCGACCATGGCCAAATGAAATATATATAAAGATCTAGTAGAAGTATAAGGAATACTCTACAGCTGAAGAACAAAAGTTTTAGTTACAAATGGTTAGTAATCCGGTTATGTCTTATTTTGATAGATGCAACTCCAAAATATAACATAACCTGCACCACCTTTGTACATCAACATTAATTTTGAAAACATACATTGATTATCCTTCTTTATATTGGTTCTTTATCAATCACTATTGAATGTGGACATGCTTTGCAACTTTTGAAATTTCTCATAAGATATTTTTGATTAGTTGTACAGAGAACAAATTTTTAAAAAAATACTTTCTCAATTGATTCTCCATATAGCAAATTTAGAATATTGATGCTTTTTGCAACTTCTGAAATTCTTGATGAGACTTTCTATATTAATTGTGCTAAGAATTGATCTACAAAGTCAATTTCTACATTCTTTTTAAGTGCAACCATATGTAGAGAATCTAGTATAAGTTTTCTAATTTCATTAATGTCCTCATATTTTTGTTCTTGTTCCAATTTAATTTCAGACCATCGTTCTCTAATTTGACAATTCCAGACACCTCGATCGAGAAAAGTATTTTCACATCGTGTCCCTCTTTGTTTCAAACCCTAACCTTTGTTATCTTTCTTCGTATATGGGTGTGTGTTTTGTTCGAATGCTCCAAACAATGTGTTCAAAGACTCGAAATAGTGTATTTGAAGGCTCCAAACACTATTGTAAACTCACCTAATGAATTGTTGTTTTCACAAACAAAAATAAGATAGCATGAACCTTTTATTTTCGTGTTACAGGGGCCATATGCAAGAAATTTGCTACTTCTTTTTGCTTCCATTTAATCTACCAAAACTCATTCATGTTAACTTTTCTCCGTCTTTTTTATTTCACATTTATTTATAATAATCTCCCATTCATGCTATGTTCATTCATGTCATTATGCACAACATCTATTTTTAACTAGATTAAACCTATAAATCAAGAGAAAATGTGTTATATTGTATAAAACGATGGTGGTAGCTTTGTTAAAAATGAATGAATGTAACATGATTATGGATTTATATATAAAAAAGATATCAAGTCAAATAAAAAGGATAAGAGTTAACGAGGAAGGAAGAATTAAATTCCTATAAAAACAAAGTGAAGGAACAATCAAATTTCTTGCATTTGGCTACGTAACCAAAATAAAGGTTTTTGGCACTTTGTAATAGGAAAGTTCTAGACATGTTATTAGCTTAGTCATTGTTATATATAAATCAGACTTTTTATTTTGTTGCAAGAGATATAATCATGAAATGAAATTGTTCTATCTCATTTTTTTATTTGTAGTTTTCACATTACAATATTATATATTAGAGAGGCAATGTGGTTATAGTATTTTTTATAAAAGATGAAAATACATTTTCTACATTATTTTTGAAACAATTGATACGAAAATGTACCTTTCTAAATCAATTCTAATTGATCTAAAAAGCATCGACTTTTTATATCCGTTGATTCTACATCATCGATCACACCAAACCAATTCAAAGTGATAAAAACAATCGATGTTAAAAGCCTTTTAATTCTATTGATTCTTCTAAAAAATCCTAAATTATTAGAATTAAACATATAACTTACTTGGCATTAATAAGAAAAATTAACAACTTGTTTGAATCTCCTTATAATGGCCTTTGAGCAAATTGTTAAGTTTTTCGTTGTACCTCACTAGCTTGTAACAACCAAATATCAATTGAAAGAAAGAATATAAGTCACAATGATAATTCATGTGGTGCCACATATGTGCATAAATCACAATGAAAGAACATCTCTATATTTTTTTACCATTAGATTTCAATTAATTTGACAACTAACTAGTTGATATGGTTATTTTGATGGAATAAGTGCTAAGAAGGAAAAGAAATGCTCATTTTGCTTCAAGATAATTATTTATAAGTGAAAAGTAATATATTTTAATTGAAAACTTCTCTAAAAATTCCATAATTGAAAGATGTTCCTAATTATTGGTGGTTTTTCCATGGTTTTAAATAAATAGCCAACGAAAAAGCCAAAAATGTAAATTCAGATTGTAAGTTGGGGTTGTTTGGCAAGATCCTTAACTTAGTGTTAGAAAAGGGACGAATGACAATGGATCTTGTGAAATAAGTGCGAGGTTGTAGGTAAGATAACTGACTATAGATCTTGTACTATAATGCGAGCAAAAGATGGATGAAGATAGATGCTGTGGTGTGAACGTGAGTTTCTTGGTAAGATAATTGACGGTGGATCTTGTACTGTAATGAGAGCATGCACAAAAGTTGGGATTGCTTGACGAGACCCTTAACCTAGTGGTAGAAAAGGATGGTTGGGTAGTTAATAGTGAACCTTAGAGGATAAGTAGATGAGTGAATCTCACATTGTAAATAAGGGTCATTACAAACCTTGTGTCATGGTAATTAAGCCACTAAAACTTTTTCGTAGATCAAGATTGTGGTGTCTCCTGATGGCTTATGGCACGTTCCACATTTAGGATCCACGAGATTCATTGTTGTTCTCTTTATCATGTTATGGGACATGCTTACATTGGTCCCTTAATCTATTGAAAATCTCTAAGGATTTGAGTGTACATGCATTGAAGTGTTGTGATTATAAGCACTAGGAGCATATAAAAACATGAACATTATCCAAAAACTTCTAATTATAAAAAAAGATTTAATCGAGGTTTTTTGATAAAGACAAATCCAACAAAAAGATTTTAAGCACTTAGGTTTCTTCTTATTCTCTTGATAAAGTATTCCTTTTATAAACTTGAGAGAAATAATCATTGATACGAAGGCTTTTCTCATTTTGATTCTCCAACAATTGCATGCAGACCTTTTTTCACGTAAAGCAAAGATTTCATGTCTAAACTGGAGGAGAGAAAGATGATAGCATATTGTTCCACTACTAGTTTGTCTAAAAGACACATTGTACTTTTTTGGTAATCTTGAAGTTATTTATGCTTTCCTCTTCTCTATCATGCAACTTAAGACTACTTTGATAAGGTGATTGACTCACTTTGCTCAACTTGCACTAAGGTCAAAGCATTGTTTCTTTGTAATAAATGAAAGGAAATATGAGAAGAGTTGACAATTTAATAAACATGTCAAATTTTCAAAATCATTTTTGAGTGATTGAAGTTAAAAGCATGCATGTTGTCCAATATAATTAAAAAAACACTTAAAAATAAACTAAGGTCCATTTAATATAAATAAATAAAATCATATAATAAACATTTCTTATGAAATAAGAGTATTGGACGATCCAATGAAATACATACTTTAGACGCTTTATGAGTTAAACCATATAAGATTGTTTATATGAAGTAAAAATGTCTTTGAATGATTTGCGTTACTCCTTTACAAAACATATGTTTAGAGCATTGCTTGTTCAAAGATATAAATATGTATAAATTGAATAATGTTGCTTAAGAATTTTTAAGTAAATATCTGCACATAACACATTATTAGGTAATTCATAAAAAAATTAATCTTTGTATCATCAAAATATTTAGGGTTAGATTGATGCTTCATATATCTTTGGTTCCAACACTTTGAGGTTGGATTTAATTTTTATGTTTGATAATTAGAAGCAGTTACATTGATCAAGTGATGTTGGTTAGAGTTAAACTAGGTTTGAATATTTTAAGCATGTCTCATTTAAATTTTTTGGATGTAAAGAGAAAAATATTATTTGGAGGAAAGATCTCTTAAAAAATAGTAAGTCAAATTTTTTGATAAAAATTAATTATCAATAAAGTTAATAAATTATTTATACTATTAAAATTGTGACATAAAAGATGCGGTCATATCAAGCCTCATTTATGAAAAATGCTTCGGTCTATTTATTTAAAATTTATCTTAAGCCAACCTATTTTCAACATCATATAAGAAGTAATGACATAAAACGAATGATGTTTTCTTCAACATTCATCTTTTCATTATAAAAAAATTAGATTATTCTTTTTCAATTTTTTTTTATGTATGCACAATTATTTTGGTATAGGTATGCACAAATTTAATATCACTAATACTCTTTTTGTTTTAAAATAATTATTAGGTATTTACATTTGAAGTTATTTGTTACTTTAAAAAATTATGTATTAATTGCTTTATTTTAGCTATACTATCGTTTCCATCAATTGAGATGCTACAAATGTTAGAGAATATGAACAAATAAACTTTATATCTTTTTAATCCTCCTTCTAAGTCATGAAGGTAACTATTTTGAAATGGGAAGCATATAAATTTAAAATGAATTTTAAGTTTGAGCAATCTCAAAAGTTCATAGAAAGGGTGTTGGCTGATTGACAAGCGTACAAATTCGTCCAAGTAGTAATAAAACGGTAAGATTGAATGTTGAGTCCACAAAGATTTTGAGTATACTAAGAGTTCGTATATCAAATTTTAAGTAATGAATAAAATAAATTTTTGGGATTTTCAAGTGATACTATATGTAAATATAAATTCAGAATAAAATAAATAGCAAAATAGATTAAAAGCCTGAAAAGAAAACAAACACTTGGAAATTGAATTGAAGGTTGGTGCAGGATTATGAGATATGTAGGGTGTTTAGCTTACCAAAATTACTCTTATGCAATGTTAATGATTTTTTACTATTTAATATTATTTTACATATTACATTCATCCTTTAATTTACTCTAACCATAATCTCTCATATGAAAGAGCCTAAATTAACTAATTTCACTTATAATCCCTCAGCAAGCTACATCAACTAATTTGCAATTAAGAGTGGAGATGTATATTTAGGCTAAACAATGTCCTTCTATCCCTAGATATGAATTGTCTAGATATTCTTTCTCATTTCTCAGAGTATATACATTTTCCAATGCATAAGCCCTCATAACATTATATGCATATGGATGATCAGACCACAAGCATGACAAAAGATTCAGAAAAGAACAATAATATAAAATAACATTAAATAAATAATGAGAATTGTTACATCAAGAGTGTTTGGTTGTTGAACCTCAAGAATAAGTGGTTTAGTCTCGCATTGTCATGAGAGACTTACAATAAACAAAAGGGAACAACAATTGAAGAAAGAGAATGGAAAAAAACTGATAGAAAAAAGAGCATAAGCCAACTTATGTGGAGTGAATTTTTTTCTCCTTTATGTTTTCGATTTTTATCTGGCTTATGATTTTTATAATTAAAATTGTGTCCGTATTTTTTCTATTGGCTACCCTCTAAGCTCATATTTGTGTGCGTTACTCCATATCCTCAATCCATTTTTAAAGTCTTGAATGTGTAATCCTACAAAGAAAATACAATCAACACATTATAAATTAACTAATTTTAACATTTATTGGATAAAAGCTATAAAAAAAACTAAATTTCTACGTTTCAATCACAAAAAAAAAACATTAAAAAAAAAGATAATTATTATATAATTTAAATACACAATTTATATATAAATAACAATTATCAAAATTAAACGTGACGTATCATTTTAGACACAGTGTGAGGAGGTAATCTAAGTATAAAACAATAATTAATACTTTAGACATCGTATCATATTCTCATTGATTCACATTTTCCTGCAAAGCGCATTCTTTTGTACTTAACTAAGATAAGCAACAATAATTGATTAACGACACTTTTTCAAACGATATGTATCCAAATTTTAAAATGACACTTTTAATACTCTTTTAGAGAAATTATAATTTATTAATCCAATTATCGGGTTAAATGTTTTTATGAAATATATTAAGACATTTTAATTAAAAATTAATTAATATTGCATCACATTATTTTATTTAACATATAATATATTATTTAATTAAGTCTACAAAATTAAAACTGTATGTACATCTGATATGATTTATCATTATATATAATCACGTGCTTGATTTAAATAGTATATGTTTAATTCTCTTTAAATAAATTTCAATTTGAATTTCAGGATTAAAAAATCATTTTTCAAGAATTAACCTCATTATGTTGTAAAATTTCTTAATTCGGAAAATTAATTCTGATATTTTAACGACATATGTAATAAAAATGATATATTAATATGGTATTTAATTAAACATTATGTTATATATATTCTTTAAAAAATCACGTTAAATAATTTAATTTAATAAAATTTAGTAAATAGAATTAAAAGTATTAATGTAAAATGTAAAAATACTTACACTAAGTCAAATTAAAATCTGATTATCTTCCTTAAAATATCTTAAAATCAAATCATATATAAATCACAGTCATGGTACATCCCCGCCAGCTAATCTAAATCCATCTCAGTGATCCCTCTCTCCTGATTCTTCAAATCATTGTTATTTAAAATCCCTTATGCAAACTCAATTAAACTAATTTTACATAATAATCTTAAAATCTGAAACTCCCCTTTTCATTATGCAATTTTTTATCCCAGAGTAAAGGACAAAGTCCATGCAGTATACGTTAGGCCTCCCTCAGTCCGTGTTCCAGGTCTATCTTTGTCTTTATTCTCATTTTTCAAAATTCCTCTTGCTGTTAATACTAATTAAGTCTCCTAATATTCGTTGTCAAACAATAAATCCGTTATCTTAATCCCCAAAATGAACCTCCCTCTTATTTTAACAGTCACGAACATAGCTCAATCAACTCATGCATCTCACTGTACATTTGTGTCCGTATTTATAGTCTGTCCTATCTCTTAACTCATTCCCATACTCCACTATTAATATATCAACACCTAATTGTTATCTTCTTTTTTTTAAAAAAAATTATTATTATTATTATTATTATTATATTATCATTATATTATTATTGTATTCTATTATTTCCTATATTTATGTTTTTTATTTATATTTTCATTTTAAGTGTTTAGTGACACATAAGCGTTCATAGATACATGATATATCACTTTTCCTACTCCTAAATATCCTATGTTTAAGTTTAACCGCGAAGACCAAAATTCATGCATTAAAAGTTAAAGGGAGTGAAAAGATAAAAGTAAAACCCACGTCACTTCGAGGAAGCAGCTTGCATTTTGAAATCTCTCTGACTCCACGTAATACAACCCTCTATACCAAAGCAACCTAAATTAAGCGAAAAAGGGATAATAAACTTAAAATTATCCATTATGAAAAAATAATATATCCACACATCTTAAGTCAGAGTTCCATGTCCAAATCCTCCCCAGGCTATAAAATCCCCCCAGTCCCTCCTTGGTTCTACACACAACACATGTTCTCTTGTTCCTGCTCCTTGAACCCTTGAGAGCGAGAAACCACGTTCCTCTCTTGAGGTTATTGAGTATTGAGTATTGAGCAATGAGCATGGAGGTAGCATCTCTCACCAAACCCCACGACCCAACAAAACCTTCCAACACTTCCAGCACCCTTAGTCTGGAGGGCGGCCCGGGCGAAGCGAGCCCACTCCGAAAAATGTTTGCCGTTGCTTCCATCGCCGCCGGCATACAGTTCGGGTGGGCTCTGCAGCTCTCTCTCTTAACCCCCTACGTTCAGCTGTTAGGAGTCCCCCACGCGGCGGCCTCCTTCATCTGGCTCTGTGGGCCCATCTCGGGCCTCGTGGTGCAGCCCATTGTGGGCTACTACAGCGACCACTGCACCTCCCGCTTCGGCCGAAGGCGCCCCTTCATCCTCGGTGGCGCCTTAGCCGTCGCCATCGCCGTCTTCCTCATCGGCTACGCTGCCGACATAGGACACTCCGCTGGCGACGACTTAACTAAAAAAACCCGACCCCGGGCTGTTGGGGTCTTCGTCATAGGATTCTGGATCCTAGACGTTGCCAACAACATGCTCCAGGGACCCTGCCGTGCCTTTTTAGCCGACCTCGCCGCCGGCGACCAGAAAAAAACGAGAATCGCCAACGGTTTCTTCTCGTTCTTCATGGCCGTCGGCAACGTTCTTGGGTATGCTGCTGGGTCCTACAGTGGTCTCCACAAGATCTTCCCCTTCACCCAGACCGAGGCCTGCGACGTCTTCTGCGCAAACTTAAAAAGCTGTTTCTTTTTCTCGATCCTACTGCTGCTGTTTTTAGCAACGGTTGCTCTGCTCTACGTCAAGGACAAACAAGTTGAAGCAATTCCTTTGGATGATGCCACTCAACCCTCGTGTTTCTTTCAGCTTTTCGGTGCTCTTAAAGAGCTCAAGAGACCGATGTGGATGCTGATGCTGGTGACAGCTGTGAACTGGGTGGCGTGGTTTCCTTACTTCCTTTTCGACACTGATTGGATGGGTCGTGAGGTCTACGGTGGGACAGCCGGGGAGGACGCTTACGCCAAGGGAGTGCGCGTGGGATCGTTAGGGCTGATGGTAAACGCCGTCGTGTTGGGCTTCATGTCGCTGGCGGTGGAGCCGTTGGGGAAGATGGTTGGGGGAGTGAAGAGGCTGTGGGCGATTGTGAACTTTATTCTCGCGATTGGGTTCGGAATGACGGTGGTGATCACCAAGGTGGCGGAGCACCAGCGCCGGAATAACCCCGCCGCCGTGGGCCACCCCTCCGAGGGGGTGGTGGTTGGGTCCATGGTTTTCTTTGGGGTTCTTGGAGTTCCACTTGCGGTAATGTTTTTTCTCTCTCTCAACTATCTACGCCTGAACTAAACGACTGCGTTTTGCGTAGTAATTACTAACACTTGTTAACAAATAATAACAAATTTTAGCTTTTTCTTTTAAAAATTGTTTCAAATCATCACACCATCATTAGGGGAATTTAAATTTAATTAGCGACTGTGATTAATTTTTGGTATTATATAGTTCTCCTCTTTGTTTTACTTTTCTTCGTACTTGGTTGGAAATGATTCTGGACGGTAATTTTAGTGGGTGGTGTTGTACAGTAGGGCCCTCCCCAGTAATATTATTTACATGATTTTTTATAATAACATTTTTAACGCTATTTTTTTTTTTTTGGTTTAATACATGAGTTTTTTTTTTAAAAAATTAATTAAACTTTTAAATTAAAATAAAATTATAATTGAGTCCTTTTTATAATGAGTTACTCAAGTTAGTTTATAAAATCGAAACTGGCAGAAAAGTAACCATTTGTGATAGTTTTATTAATTTGAAGGACTCGATTATAAAATTTATGAAAAACTAAATAATCGATTACGAAAAAATATGTATGTTTAAGGATTTAATTTAATGTTTCAAAAAATAATTACTAATATATCAAAGCATATTTTTTATAAGCAAATAAACTTTGTTGACAAAAATGCGAATAGAAAACATACAAGGAATGGTCATTCACGCGACAAGAGAAATTTTTTAATACAAATTTATATCTCCTTGATTACTAGTTTTGTATAAAGAATCTTGAAAAGTCTTAAAAGGTAGACTCTTTTGACTGGAGTAGTTTCGGTTTGGACTTCATGTCAGTCTTAAATATTTTGGAAGGTATTACCTAATTCATGTCTGATATTTGCATAATTCAAATAGAAATTTAAAAAATGATAAAAGATATATGACTTTTTTTTAATGAAATATAGACATATGACCTTTATTCTTGATGTGAAGATGAAGTCACATAAAAAACGAGGTTTATAGGACAATTATAAACACTGAAGCATGGAAAAAAGTTGAAAACCTTGAATAATGACCCAGTTGCCTTAAACTAACATACACTTTTTGTTGTTGTTGTGTTCAGATTACTTTCAGTGTTCCTTTTGCTCTAGCATCAATATACTGCAGCGCTTCAGGAGCAGGACAAGGTAAACAAATCACCAATTCACAACTTGTTTGAAATATATTATTTTAGTTACAATGATTTATAATTAAAAAAGTAATTCATAAAAGTAACTTTAAAAAATTTATTTTTCACAAATTGGTTTTTGCTAAACACACTCAATTAAATAAATTGTTCTCAAACTTGGGAGGGCAATTTCAAGTAGCCAATTGGGTTTTACACTTTTACTAATCTTAATTTCTTTCTTGCTTCAGGTTTATCATTGGGAGTTCTCAATCTTGCAATTGTGGTACCACAGGTTAGAATCCACTTACTAACATATTTGTCCCATAGTTACTTTGTCTAATTCATATATGGAGAATTTAGTATCAGACTCTGAATAAGATATTCTAAATAAAGAATAATAATATTATTAATATGCAATTATTTGACTATGTTGTATACACATGTGAATGTACAGATGGTGGTGTCTGCATTAAGTGGTCCTTGGGATTCCTTGTTTGGTGGTGGCAACTTGCCGGCTTTCATGGTGGGTGCTGCAGCGGCCGCATTGAGCGCCATAATGGCAATTGTCTTGCTTCCAACTCCAAAGCCAGCTGATGAGGCCAAGGCTTCAAGCATGATGGCAGGGGGCTTTCACTAGTTAATGAAGTTTTGCATGTTTCAGTTTTGTCCCCTGCTTTAATAGGAAAAACAAAGTAATAAAAAGAGGAAAATTTGGATAGTCTCTTTTGATTTGATTCTGGTGTGTAATTATGTAATAGACCCACCAAGTGCTACATTTGTAACCTTTTGTAGCACCCACTGAACATAGTAATTGTAGAGTTTGGTGTGATTGTACATAATTGCAGTGGTTGGAACTTGGAAGACCCTTCCTCTTATATAATTTTAGTCTGTTTCAGTGTTCAGAGGAATGTGGCGATTAAGGATGAGTCTTAGTTTAAGACTTTATATCAATTAAAGATAATAAGGGAAATGCTACTTTTACAATGTTCTCTCAACTACTTTTTTTTATAATTTATTTTTCTCTTAGTCTTTCCTTATCACATTGCTTATCTTATTTATACTTTCCTCTTCTTTCCTTATCTGTTTCTTTATATGTAAAAAGTATTATGAGAAAGTGTTATAAAAATAATATTACTCATTTGAATAATGCTATTTTCACTCACTATTGATACAATATGTTATTTACAATATCAATATTACTCGTAAGTCATAACAGAGCTACTGCCCCAAAACTTTAAGCCTCTACGGAAGAAGGTGCTAAGGCATCAGCCAAAAGACCAAGGGATAAAAAAGTTCAAGGAAAATAAAAATAAAAATAAAAATTAAATTACTCTTTTCAATCTTCATGCAAGACAACCCATGCTTTGCAATTGTGTGTGATACGTGTGTAGAAATGTGAATGAGACACAACTGTCACGATGAGCCATATTCCGTATTTCTCTCACACTACTCGTAGCATTAAATATACTAAAGTAATCTTCAAAAAAAAAAAAAAAATACTAAAGTGACATTTAAATTGATTAAAGTTAACATTATAAATAAATATTCAAGGTATTATTACACTTGAGCTTTATTCTTATACTTTAACACCTTCAAAAAAAAAATTCTTATACTTTAACTACCTATTTGACTAAACTCTCCTGTTAAAGTGAATATGGGTCAAAATGGATTGATTTTGGCATTTGGAGTGATTTTGAATCTGATGTGAGGTGTGAGCAACAGTGGTTCGGGTTAAATTTGTTTGGATTGAATTTCAGCCTCTAAAATAAAGTTCAATCCAATAAAACTTTTTCTTTTTACTTTTAGTGAGTTTAAAATTTTAATCTGAAACCTTATATTTAATCGGACAGGTTTTGACCCAGTTCAACCCGTTTTGTCACCTTTAATTTTATAAAAGGGTTGCATTAAAAAAATTAAAATTATTTAAATTTCATAAAAAATAAAATGTAATTAACATTATTTAAAATCAAGAGAAGTAATAGAGGAGTAAAAATAAATAATCATCCACGATTATATGCTTTTTACTTATTTAACTACCTTCAAAATTTATTAAAGTCCTTAGTGAAAATTGAATACGAGATTAATTTTAATGAACATACTTTGTAAAATAAATGTAATATTATGAAATATAATAAGGGTAACACTTAATAGTGGTTGGGGGGGGGGGGGGCCACTAACTTTCCCTGCCTGATTTCCTTTTTCTCTTAGAAAATTTAGAAGATATGAGCAGAACAGTTGTCATTGGTTTTTTATTGGTTCATCTCCACCACCACAATTTGTGAAACCAGCCATGTTGGGTAGGTTAACATTTAATAACTTGTAAAACGAAATCCAAATGTTATTGGGCTGGGAATACCCACCCCTTAATGGCTGGGCTAAATTTAATGCCAATACTTTAGTTTTGTACGTGGGGTAGAAGGCCAGGTTATGGCTGGTTCCTTTGGAACTCCTACAAGTATTGTTTCTTTGGCTTTGTATATCATAAATATAAATATTAGTATTATTGTATATCATAAATATTTTGTATATAACCAAAATTAAGAAAATCAAATATGCAAATTAAAATAAGTGATAGTTTGATGAAATGGTTGAAAAACATATCTTTTGGCTAGTTGCAAAGATATATAATGTGTGAAATGAACATTCCAAAGAAAAAAGAGAGTAATTGAGAGTGAAGTGAGCAAAAGTCATATTCTCCAACTTGAGGATTTTAATTTGGATAATCCTAATTGCTACGAAAACTGTTTCACAACTTATCACGAATGCGTTCGTTTCAGTTGAAATCTATTTAAATATTTTATTTAAATTTTACTTAAGATTTATTTCAAAGAAAATTATTGCTGTGATTTAAAATTCAAGTGGTTCGTGATATTTGGTTTCGTACCAAATAGCATTGTTTTTTTAATTTATAGTATTGAAGTAGGTTAGTAAAGTTTGGTCCATGATTATTTTATATTAATTAATGATCTCGAGTTTAAGTCTTAAACTGTATTAAAATACTTTGAATTTTTTTTACTATACGAATAATAATCTTACTTGATTCAAATATATATAATTCTCTATTAGAGAATATTTGTGGTATCATAACAAAAATAGTACAATACCTGTTAGATTTTTTTGGATTAATCTTTATTTTATTGATGGGTGGTTTCTTTAAATGAGTAGTTTGACAAATTTTCAATGAGAGCATAAAACTATATAATTTTTTTAAAAAACATAGCAAACCTGTATATTGGGTTTGGACCCAATTAACAAGTGTATTTACTGTAGAGTACGCTAATGGTTCTTTTTACAAAAGAAAGTCTGATGGATCTAGTATGCATGATCCATGGATATTAGGTTGCATGAGTAGGATTTCAATTCAATCCTATAACATTCTCACTGTATTATCAATAGAAAACTTGCATGTAATTGTGTGCATGAGATAAAGTAAAATAATGAACAGAAATGTTAGATCATACTCGTTCAAATATTTTTTTTTAATTAGTTAAAATTTATTGAAAATTATAAAATTCTAAGAGAATAATTAAATATGATGTGTGATCTAAAATTTTTTGTCATTTTTAATAAATTTTAACTAATAAAAGAGAATGTATTTAAAAGAGTGTGTATGATAAATATGTTCTTAATCAAGTCTCAATAATGAATTCAAAAATGATTTTTGAAAACATCCAATTTTATATAAATATTGAGTATTCTAAATTCTACTATATATTTGATTAACCGTTTATATGTAGGTCGTATTAGGTTTAGAATTCTAAAATTTATTTTGTGAAGTTTTTCAAACCATTTGAAAATTTTGTGAATTTAAGAGTTGTTAGTGTGAATATTGGGGTTGCCTAGCCATTGTGACAACTACGCAGTGTGTATCAACAAGTCAATTCTCACTTAGGCAATTGATTTAAGGAAAAGATTATGTTGTCAATTGAGTTCTCAGTCCATTCTAAAAAGTTTCCTAACAGGTTGTGACGAGGTATCTAAGCTATGCTACTCTTAAGAGGAAAGAAAAATTTTAAACAATTGTTTTGAAACTTTAATTTAAACTATAACCGATTTTTCTTAATTAAACCAAATTAAAAAAAAAAGGTTTTGAAAAAAGTAGAGTGGTTCCATTTTGAAATACAATGTAAATAATTGGTTTAAAAATGAACTTGATTTGATTTTTCATAATTTAAACCATGCATTTTCTATTTTGAATTATATCCAATTTATTAGATAATTAGTATTTTAATTCATACATTGTAAATAACAAATATTATTTTTATATAATAAAATTTAGAAATAAATTAAATTTTTAATATACAAATTATCTTATAATTAAAATTTATGATAAATAAATATATTTGAATAATGAGTATTTAGGGTTCCAAACCTGTTTGAGTTTAAAACTGATTAGGGTATTGAATTGAAGAAGCTGAAATTCTATTTTTACTATATAACTGATTTTTCTTAAAACCAATTCAACAAAAACCAAACAGGTTTTGAAAAAAATAGAGTGGTTATTTAGAAATAAAATTAAATAATTTGTTTAAAAATGAACTTGATTTGATTTTTCATAGATCTAAACCATGAACGTTCCTATTTTTTTTGATTTCCAATATTATATTTAATTTTCTTAACTCGTGCATCGTATATAATTAAATACAAAAATTAATTAATATTTTGTACTATAAAATTTATACAATAATTAAAATTTATTATAAATAAATATATTTGAATATGTAAATTATATTTTAAATTTATAATAAAAATTAAATTGTAATATAATATTATTTTTGGCTTATGAGAATTTTTTAAAAAATTATTATAATTTAACTTAAAAATAAAAATAAAAGACAGTAATTTGAGATGATTGCAAACACACGTCAAAAGGAAAAAAAAATATATTGAAAGTGACTAATTAAATAGTCTGGCTTTTTCATATATTTTCGTTTATGATATAATAATATTCTTTTTCTCATGTGTGAATCAAAATGAATGTTTATTGTTTTTCTATTCGGTATAATTGTCACGGCAAACTTTACAAATTTAATGATTGATCTTAGATATGTATGACCTAACAGTGGCTATGGAATTAGGAACTAAAGGCCATATGGGTCTACTATAATACCTAATATGCACATGCACACACTTCGAATCTAAAGACTGTCCTTTTTCCCATGTCGAAGCATGCATGTAAAGCTCGATCTATATTACACACACTAATGGGAACTTCCAAAGTTGACGCTAGAAGCCTTGGCCTCATCAGCTTTCTTTGGTGTTGGCAACAGAAGAATTGCTAATATTGCACTCACGACGGCGGCCACCGCACCCAACACGAAAGCCGGCAAGTTTCCACCGCCGAACAAGGCATCCCAAGGTCCACTTATGGTTGATATTATCATCTGTATAAACCAAATAATTAAGTAACTCATCATTAGTATTATATACAGTCAATATAGTTATGAAATAATGTGATCAAATGCCAAATTTATGAAGTATATATATAAGATTCTAACCTGTGGAATGACAATTGCAATATTGAGGACACCCAAAGATAAACCTGAAAATTTTGAAGCAAGCAAAAAGAAATGTTAATTATACATTTTGGTCTATATGAAATATGGTATAACTAATCTTTTGATAAAGCTTAACTTTTAAAAAACAATTTTTTATATATAAAAGAATAATGATATGAGTTGTGTTCTGGTTAATTACGTACCTTGGCCTGCTCCGGAAGTGGAGGAGTATATAGAAGCGAGAGCAAATGGCACACTAAAGGTAATCTGGTTACACCCAAAGAAGAGTTTAGGTAAAATGAAACAGATGTAAGTAAAAAGTTATTTATTGTCTTACCGCAAGAGGGATTCCAAGGACGGCGAAGAAAACCATGGAGGCAACTTTGACGCCAAGGGAAGGGTTACCAATCAAAGAAGGGTTCAGAAGACGTTGATGCTCAGCGACCTTAGTGATGTAAACGGTAATTGCCAAGCAAATGGCCATGAGCATGTTAACGATTCCCCACAACCATTTGATTCCTCCAACCGCACGCCCCAACGGTTCAATCGCCAACGACATCAGAGCCAAGACCAGTGCGTTCAACATGAGCCCTAGCGAACCTGCATGCACTCCCGAATCGTACGCCTTCTGCCCCGCGTCACCACCGTAAACCTCACGACCCATCCAATCGGTGTCGAACAAGAAGTAAGGGAACCACGCGATCCAGTTCACAGCGGTCACCAACATCAACATCCACATTGGCCTCTTCAGCCCCTTGAACGCAAGGCACAGTTCTCCGCAGAAGCATGACAAGTGTGTCTTCCCTTCATCTTCGCTTTCTTTTTCCGCCTCTGCCGTGTAAGGAGTTTCTTTCACGGTCACCAGCACCACGCTGGCCAGCACGATCAGGAGGAGGATGGAGAAAAAGAAACAACTCTTGAGGTTCGCGCAGAACACGTTGCACGCCTCCGTTTCCGTGAAGGGGAAGAGGCGGTGGAGCCCGTCGTAGGACCCCGCAGCGTAGCCCAGGATGTTGCCCACCGCCATGAAGAAAGAGAAGAACGCGTTCGCAGCCTTCGTCTTTTTCTCATCGCCGGCGGCCAGGTCGCCCATGAAGGCACGGCAGGGACCCTGGAGCATGTTGTTGGCCACGTCCAGGATCCAGAACCCGATCACGAAGATCGTCACTGCTCGTGGTCGGGTCTTCTGGGTCAGGTCGTCGCCCATTGCATGTCCTATATCAGCCGCATAGCCGATGAGGAACACAGCAATGGCGACGGCCACAGACCCGGCAAGGATGAAGGGGCGGCGACGACCGAAGCGGGATTGACATCGATCGCTGCAGTAGCCCACAATGGGTTGCACTAGCAGCCCAGAGATTGGGCCACAGAGCCAAATAAATGAGGCCCAGACGTGTGGGACCCCAAGGGTCTGAACATATGGTGTTAGGAGGGAGAGTTGTAGGGCCCACCCGAATTGGATACCGGCGGCGATTGATGACACCGCAATCAATTTGCGTAGCGGGCTGGGTCCTGATTCTGGTTGCTCCTCCATTGTGAGAGACCTACAAATTCCCAGAGAGAGAGAGAGAGAGTTTTTTATTTTGAAATGTTTTCTCCTTCTCTCTGTGAACTGTGAAGGCCTCGAGGTGAAGGCCGGAGGAGGTGTGTGCAAATGTGAGGGGTTGGGGAGTTTATATATGCGTTTTAACATTGGGATGAATGGTTCAAAATTTAAGAGATTTGTATCGTGTGGTAATTAGCGAATTAATGGTGGCAACACTTACCCATTTTTAGCGTTTTTAGGAGATGGGACTCAAATCACAAATCTCCAAAATTTTACATGTCACATGTCAGTTAATTTTAACGGCATTTAACTAAAAAAAACAAACGCTTCCGATTCTCGTCTTTGTCTTCCCTTTCCGAAGTTCCACCTGGCACTGTAGAAACTACCTCTCATTTTTTCAACAACAGATTCTTACTTCCTTTCAACCGATAGCGAGTGGAGATGCAAAATTTGTGAGTAGCGAAGATGTGAAAATCGGTTCGCGAGAAAGCGGGTATGGAAACAACAAGTGGGTCGAAGAAGGAAGAAGGTAACACAAAGGAGAAGAACAACTGACATGTTGTAAAATTTTAATAACACCACATTATATTACTACTGGGACAGAAAAAGATACAGAATTTTGGGACAGGTGATTTAAATTCTGTTGGATTGCCATGCTTATCCATTGACGAAGTTGTGCTTATCATTGGAAAATGCTTACTAAAAATCAGAACACCCTTCAAACAACATACATTACCTCGGTAATTTGTTTGCTGCAAACATTATGATGTGAACAATTATGTATTTTTTTTTTACATCATGTAATTATATGTTTAACAACCTATTCTTTTACTCATGCTAAAAAAATCCCATTGCTATAATTTGTTATAATAAGATTATGTAACTAGAGAGATGAAATATTTTTGTGAAGGACAACAGAAGAAATGGACTGAGAGAACAATTTCACAATTGGCCACCAACGTACGAGATCATGTCATGTACACATCATTTTGCATGAGAACACACATATCTGAAATAATTTGGACAAAGATAAGATTATTATAAATGATAACATCTTTTTTAGCACCTATTTAATATTATTGCACAGTCAAGATTTTTTGAACTAAGATCATTGGTTGATAAACGACAACATGCCAATAAAATAGGATGGTTGTTTAATTTTATAACAATATCAACTAAATAAAAATAATTTTAGTAAGATTTTTATTAAGCTTAATTGCATTTTTAGTTATTATAAATGTGTAAGTTAAGTCGCTTCCAACTTCCAATTATGTTAACTGGATCTCTCAAGCATTTCAATTGTGTGATTTCAATATATCTTAATCATACAATAAGTTAAATTGACATCGATTGATGATGCCACACTCATCAACATGACATCATGTTGACTAATTTTGTATGTCTATTTGGTCCAAAGTTTGTCATGTTTAATTATAGTTTTTCCATGTTTTATAATTGTATGACTTTAGTCTCTCAAATTTCACAAGTATGATTCTAGTATACATATGAGCCACTTGACAAAATTCTAATATTATACTTTATTAACAAATTAAAAATAATATAATATAAAATACAAATATATTTTTATTGAATATTTTATTATTATACTTAGTAATTTTTTTAGTATTACATTATAATAACATATTTACTATATATAATAATAATTTATACTATTAACTTATATGGTAGTAAAAATTATAAATTATTTTATCATTATAAATAATTATTTCAACTAATAAATATAAACTTTATATATACATTATTAAATATATGTGTAATAAATGTTCTATTATTTATATTATTTAGAGTTAAATATGTTTTTCATCCTTAAACTATTTTGTATTTTGATTTGATTTTTAGTCCTTTTAATTTTTAACAAGTTCTGGTTCCTTGTTAATTTTTCGACATGATTTTTTACTCTTCTATGTTAAATTGACCATATTCATTAAATACTGATGTGTCAAACAAAAATATACATTAGTATAACACATGACATGAATGTCAGATGATACCACATGAGGTATTGTATGACAATATCATAGTATATTATATAGCACACCCATACTATTTACACGTGGCACCACATGAACATGTCACATGTTAACATTAATTAAGGGCGTGTCACGTGTCACCTTCATGTGATACCACATAACAATGTTTTATTTGACATTTCACCTTTTGATTTTAGTCCCTATAATTTTTCATTCGTTAATTTTGGTTCCTAAAAATTTAAATTCTAGTTTATAGTCCTTAATAAAAAAATTCTATTACTTTAGTCATTTTTAATATATTTAATATTTTTAAATCATAAAAAATATTTAATATTTCTTTTATCTACGTTCTTCTCACTAGTATCATCACACAATATCATTCAAACCATTAATAGCAAATGATGAAATAGGAAAGTGGAACCACGTGGCCTAGACATCAACCCAATCCACTAGGATTCACCCGAAATACCTTAAAGACACTTGACTAGAACTCACTTAAACGAAAGCCCACCATTTGGCCAAAACATTTGGCACATTAACATTATTTTTATTAGGAATACTCGCCGATTATGGGTTAAAAAGCATATGATATTATTTGTTGATAATGATTTGAGTGATAATTTGTGATGATATTGGTGGTATGAAAGCAAGTGAAAAGAAGATATTAAGGATTCTAAAAATGAAAAAAATAAGACAAAATTAATTAAGGACTAAAATTCAGAATTTAGAATTGGAGAATGAAAATTTATTTGGACTAAAATTTAAGGGTGAAAATTTTATAATAATTAAAATTTAAATTGAGTTTTTCTTGGGATAAAAGTGTCACGACAAATGTTTTATCACGTCCATGTGTCACCATATTGATGTGTCATGTGACACCTTGTGAAGGCATCATTTGGCCCCTCCACGTGGTTTTATGTGGCATCCATGTCATGTGCATGTCTTCCATGTATTGTGTGCGGAGATTAACTTGAGTCAACAAGTGGTGAGAAAACTGTGAAGTGAATTGGTTGGTCACTAGAATGGGGCTGGATAGTGACAGTCAGTTAAACGAACTTGACCTTCATGATGTTCTAGATATCTCCTCAAGCTTGTATCTTGGATATCATAATTTTATTAGAAGGGGATGCTTCCTTTCTTGTTTAAGATATTAAATGATAAATCAAAGTACATTAAATTAAAGTATAGTTCTCATGATATATAGAACCATCGATCACAAAGGCATCCATCATGCCCAGCATGCTCTTATGACACCTTTGGGATGCTATCTTTAGTAAGGATCCTTGAGTGAAGGTGATTACAAACACTTAGTGGGTTGGAAGAATTTGGCTTTAAATCCTATAGAGAGTGGTTGGACTAAGGAAGACTAGTATCATAAGAAAAATATTTCTTTGTACAACGTTTCTTCATACTTTTTGATCAAGTCCTATCTTAATTAACTCAAGTAATCAAAGAAAACCATTTGTAGCATGAAGACTTAGAATTTGCTTCTCAAAAGTTTGTAGTCATTAAAACATTTTAGTTTAGAAAGGGTTTTACTTCAACAAAGTGTGGTACAAATTTCTTTGGTTCAATGTAGAATATGAAGGTCTTCATATATTTGCAAAAGATGTGAATCATATTGTACAGTCATAGAGTTTGCACTTGTCCACACATTAAGGCTGCACAAAAGGATGGCGTTCAATTTGCAAGAACATGAGCAGAACATGAGGGACCCAATGAGAACACGACAATTAACCCTGACATTAATTAGGTCACTAATAAGGGCTAACGAAATAAGGGTCAAAGGAGGAATCGTATGGAGATTGGACTGTTGTTACTAAAAATAAGAAACAACAAAAATCAAGAAATCGTGTGGTTGTGTGAAATCGTATAGTCATAGAGAGGGCAGTTGTCCACACACTAAGGCCGAAGCACAAATGCTTGTTGTCAATTCACAAGAACATGAGCAGAACATGGGGGACCCAATGACAACACGACAATCAACCCTAACGTTAATAAGGTCATTAATAGGGATAAATGAAATAAAGGGAAAAAAGGAATT
The DNA here is from genome assembly GCA_007407185.1 of Glycine tomentella. Classification (NCBI taxonomy): domain Eukaryota; kingdom Viridiplantae; phylum Streptophyta; class Magnoliopsida; order Fabales; family Fabaceae; genus Glycine; species Glycine tomentella. The sequence goes on along the minus strand of PYAF01001751.1, from coordinate 1,027,411 downwards.
GCATAGTGATAGAGAGGACAATTTTTTATGCACTAAGGGTGAAGCACAAAGGTTAGTAGTCAAGTCATAAGAACATGTTAGTTGTCAAGTCACAAGAACATGAACATAGTGTGGGGGACCCAATGGCAACACGACAATCAACCCTGACATTAGTGAGGTCATTTATAGGGATAGAGGAAATAAGGGTCAAATGAGAAATTGTATGGAGATTTGACGGTTGTTACTAAAAATAAGAAACAACAAAAATCAAGAAACTGTGGCGGTGTGGAATTTGAAGGGATTATTAATGTTGGGAGACAATTAGGGACTAACAAAAAGTTTAAAAAACTTTTGAAGGAGGTAAGTTGGTAGGAATAAATTTTTAGAAAGGTAGCTCTAATGTTGGTGAAGCTCCAACTAAAAAGGATCAAAACAAGGGAGGAAAACAAACAAAAAGACTACTCCTGATCTACGTCAAAATGAGAATTTGCACATGATTCGTGTAAAAACGATTGCATGAAATCATGTCCTTCTAAATATCTTGTAACAAAAATAATTATATCCTATTAAACTCATGAAATTGACTTTCCACCATCTTGTATTTCAAATATGTTTCTTTCTCACGGTAACCAAGCATTTGATGTTTTTTTTTTGTCATTGATTGTGTTTTGCACCCCAATAAACCAAACTTAGATTGGTGTTCTTTGGATAATTTAGGGAAAACCTTTTCCTTCACTTTTGTAATAAAATATTGACAAGTTACACATAAAAAATTGAAAGCCTAGGCTTGCGAAGTTGAAAGAGGGTCATTAGCTCCAAAATGAGGGGATAATGAAAATGATGATAATAATAATAATAATAATAATAATAATAATAATAATAATAATAATAATAATAATAATAATATGTTGTTATTCTTGAAAAGAAAATAACAACCAAAATAGTTAATTAAAATTGCAGCCACTAAACTCATATAATTTTTAAATTTATTATTTATAATTATTACTAAACAAATGAATCAAAGACTGACATATTATCACTGATTCATTTTTTAAAATTAAAGTAATATATTTTAGCAACATATTTGCTAACAAATTACTTTGGCAGCTATATTAGAGTGACTAAAATATTTTTTTCATCCTCATAAATATGAAAATATTCTGAATTCATCTATATAAAACTATCAGTTTATTTTTTGTTTTTACAAAATTAAAATATGTCATTTTTTGGTTTAAATATAAGTTCAAGTAAATTCAGACTATAATGATAACTTTTTATATAGGTTATGCATATAACCGATGTAAATGCGTTATGTTTAACGTTGATTATGTATATAACCGATATAAAATATGATATATTTTATATCGATTGTACTTATATAAGCAATGTAAAAAAGTAATACAACTAAGTTCTTATTTTGGACCTCATGTAAATTAGCCTTAATTAAATTATTAATATATATATGATTTTTTTTAAAAATGTTTTATAGGGTAATCTTCGCAATTAAAAAACAATAACCTTCTTAATTAAAATGTGTTATTCGTAATTACTCAAACTCAAACTCAAGTGTTATGGGTGGAATGTTTTCAAAGAAAAACGGATGCATTTTCTTGTGACAAATATTTTTGAATATATTTTCATTCAATTTTGAAACCACTCTTACCATTCAAAGCCAGTAAATGAAATCAATAAAGATTACATTTATTAAAAGAATTAATTGGTCCTCATAAATAGTGTTTAACATTCAATGTCCAACAATATTTTGGTTAAAGTTACGTATTGTGAAAATAATAAAATTTAATGAATCCACGTTGACAAATGGATAAGGATTGCCACTCATCACTAACAACCACGCGAATACGCGACAGAGCTCTTCTAATTGACTCATATTTTGACTTAATGACTTATCCATCGCAATCCCTCACACCCTATAAACTCGCCAACTCTCTCCCACTTCTTCATCCACACTCAAAAGCTTGATAGAAACAAAAGAAATACGTCTTTCTCTTTTTTCTTTTTCTTTTCTGTGTGTGAATTTGTTGTTCTTTCACAATGGAACAACCTCCTTCCTCGTCTCTTCAGGTGGAGACAGCACAACAACCGGGACCTAGTCCTCTCCGAAAAATGATCGCTGTCTCGTCAATCGCCGCGGGAATTCAATTCGGTTGGGCCCTACAGCTCTCTCTTTTGACACCGTACGTCCAGACCCTGGGCGTCCCTCACGCATGGGCCTCCTTCATTTGGCTATGTGGTCCAATCTCTGGGCTGTTAGTGCAGCCCATTGTAGGGTACAGTAGCGACCGATGCAGATCTCGTTTTGGTCGCCGCCGTCCCTTCATCTTTGCCGGGGCTGTCGCTGTTGCCATCGCCGTGTTCCTAATTGGCTACGCGGCCGATATGGGACACGAGGCTGGCGACGACCTCTCAAAGAAGACCCGCCCACGGGCTGTTGCAATCTTCGTGGTCGGCTTCTGGATCCTGGACGTGGCCAACAACATGCTCCAGGGTCCATGCCGCGCATTCCTGGGCGACCTCGCCGCCGGGGACCACCGGAAGACGAGAACCGCCAACGCATTCTTCTCGTTCTTCATGGCCATCGGAAACGTCCTCGGCTACGCAGCCGGCTCCTACGACAAACTCCACCACGCCTTCAAATTCACGCAAACCGAAGCGTGTAACGTCTTCTGTGCAAATCTCAAGAGCTGTTTCTTCTTCTCAATTGTCCTTCTCCTCGTTCTTTGTTTCGTTGTGCTCACTTGCGTCGACGACCCTCAATTTACCCCACGTGGCGATGAGGACAATTACGGAAACGACGGTGTTTCACGGTCGTGCTTGTCGTGCTTTGGTGAACTCTGCGCTGCGTTTAAGGGTCTAAAGAAGCCAATGTGGTTGCTGATGTTAGTGACCGCTATTAACTGGGTGGCGTGGTTCCCTTATGTGTTGTTCGACACTGATTGGATGGGGCGTGAGGTGTACGGTGGTAAAGTGGGGGAGAAAGCATACGATTCGGGAGTGCATGTGGGGGCGTTGGGGCTTATGCTGAACTCTGTCGTTTTGGCATTGATGTCGTTGGCGGTGGAACCGTTGGGTCGTTTCGTTGGGGGAGTTAAGTGGCTGTGGGGGATCGTTAACGTTATTCTCGCCGTTTGCATGGCAATGACGGTGGTTATCACAAAGGCTGCAGAAAATGAACGGTTAAACGGCGTTTCCCTTGTTGGAAATCCGTCAGTTGGTGTGAAAGCTGGTGCATTGACTTTCTTCTCCGTCCTTGGTGTTCCTCTTGCGGTAAGGTTTTCTGATTTCTTACTACCATGCATGAAAATTGCATTTTTTTTTTTTTTTTTAGATATGTAGAAAAAGTTTTCTTTTTCTGTTTTTTCTTTCTTTAAATATTTCGTACTTTCCAGATCCAGAAATACCAAAAAAATTATTATTTCGTTGGTATACTAAAAAAAAAAAAATACTTCTCAGATCTAGAAAATATTTGTTTTTAATTGGATCGAGGGTTGAGGACCCGTGAATAATGAAGTTTGCAATTGATCGTCAGTAAAAATAAGAGTGAGAAAAAGTTAAAAGTTCAGATATTTTTTAGATCTATAAAATATGAAAAAAGGTTATGTAATATAATTTTTTTTATAAATAATCCAATTACAACCTAATATATATATATATATATATGATAAATTTATTAGTTGTTACAATAATTAATTATTTTAAAGTAATTTTAACAATAATTTATAATTAAATAATATAAAACTATTTTATATTGTAAGACATTAACTTATAAAATATTTAAAATTTAAGATCAATAAATGATTATTCAGTAAGAGAGAAAAAATATGAGAAAATATTATGTTTTCTTATCCGTAGCAGTAAGTTATTTCATACCATGTAGGAAGATTGAATTTTTAAAGATTTTGAAAATGTATCTTATTCTTTTTCTAATCTAATTCATAATTTTCAGATCCACAAAACATTTAAAGTTTTTAAAATCATTAAATGATTATTATTTATTATGATATTTAATAGTTAAGAGAATGTTTAATATTTTCATCCAACAAAAAAAGAGAAAGTTTAATATTTTTATTCAAATATTTCAGTCATATTATTATTATTATTGTTTCTTCATGTGGACGATACTTTTATAGCTGTCAAGCGTTGGTAAGTATTGCATATAATATATATGCAGATTTAACTAATAACCATAAACATATGAAAAATACCTCTTGTTTTTTTGTTTTTATTTGGAAGGTTGAGGCGACATGAAAAATGAGGTTTTCAATTGTCAGTTAGTACTTTGTAAGAAGTATGAGAAAAGTTAAAAGCTTGACATCAATACTGGTCATGTAAATTAAACTAATACTCTCTATAATCTGCATGTGTGTACCCAGATTACTTACAGCGTCCCATTTGCTCTGGCATCTATATACTCCTCCACTTCAGGAGCAGGCCAAGGTAAAGTAACTCGATCGTATCATTTACACATTTAGTGTGTTTTTTATATTTTAAATAGTTACCAATAAATATTAATTACTATTATTAGTTAAGTATTTTTTATTTATAAATTAAGCTAGTTAGTTAAAATTTATAGAAATCGACCAACTAATATAGTTAATCATAAATCAAAATATATAACCTTTCTTTTTTGCTTCAAAATTTTCAGGTTTATCTTTGGGTGTCCTTAATGTTGCAATTGTCGTGCCACAGGTTAGAATCCATTTACTTCGTATATAGTCATCTACAATACATTATGCCACAACTATATTAAGAACTGTGCATGCTTTGTTTAGCGTAATTAATCCTTAGCAATGAAATGAATATAATTACATTTTTGGTAATTATTTGACTAATTATGTATATACACACATTTATACACAGATGATAGTATCGGCTATAAGTGGACAGTGGGATAAATGGTTTGGTGGTGGCAACTTGCCGGCGTTTGTGCTGGGTGCCGTGGCGGCCGCCGTGAGTGCCGTGTTAGCGGTTGTTCTGCTGCCAAAACCAAAGCCAGCAGATGTGGCCAAGGTTTCTTCCGCCACTGCTGGGAGTTTCCATTAATATATATAGAGTTTTACATGGGACAATATTGGAAGGAGACTTTTTATTTAAATATATGGTGAATGTGTATTATTAGGTATTAGACCCATCAAATTACTGTTTAGGGTGGGCTTAAGTTTTATCCCTGTTTTCGATAATATATAAATGTACAAAACCAATAAAAAAAAAAAAACCATCAAACGCTTCGTATTGCCATTTTTGCAACATAAACATGTATGAACAGTCATCTTGCCGGTAAAGTTTTGTGAAGCAAGACAAACTCTCAAAGTTTCGATTATATATGTAACCCGACATCTAACCATAAAGAAAATGAAAAAAAAAAAATCCAAATTTTGAACCCACAATCCCATGGATCGATGTTTTTCAAACAACAGAACCTCCGCAATGCTTAGTACAATTGGTATAATTATAAGAATATTATCATTGTTTTTAATAGAGATCGAATATTATCATATATAAATTTTTTAAAGAATTTTTATTACAAAACTATTATATGTAGAGAGTTATTAAGAGAGTCTTAGAGTGCAAATACTAATAAGCGTTGTGTTGTTACTTTTGTGTATAACAATTTTTAGTTAATAACAAATTATCTTAACGCAAACTTATAAATATTTTTATACTTAATATAATTTACAAAAAAAATTAAGGATTGTTTAAATAAATTTAAAAAATAAAGTTATATTTTAATTGAATATTCCATTAAAGAAAAATTATTATTAATTTGGACGATAATAACACTAAAAGTCATGTCATCCGCAAAAATAATCTTAGTAATTTGATTATTCATTTTGTTTCTAGAACAATAAACAATGTCATTTGATATATGCATGCCATTATTAGACACCACAATAATTTCATTTTTGGGAGAGAGCTAGCTACTGGTTGTTGCACATTTCCACGTGAAGTGAGGTAGAAGAAGACACCATTATGAAATTCACAGGGTGAGAACGGGGCGTGTGGTGTATGTGCATTCTGTGTATCTCTCTACCGAGATCGAGAAAAGTGTCATATGAAGAGTAGGTGTAAGTGTGTGTAAAAAGGAGAAAGTTGGTGGGTTTATAAGGCAGCAACATGCATTGGATCATGATAGGCCAAAATCTAAGTTAACCAGAACTGTATTGCGTGGTATTTAATGGTGATGGATGACAATGCTTATCCATTTTTCAAGTTGGGTTTCTTTATTTTTATTGTTTTTACTTTTTACTTCTGACCTAGATATCCTTGAACATTAAATGTAGGAGACTTTTATAGCAGGAGCTTTTGTCAGTTTATAATTGGCAGTTTACAAAGTTTAATAATTCTTGCTGCAAGTTATGGATAAGGGGTTGTCTAAATATATAATAACAACAAACAGAGTATTAAAAATTAAAAAGAAAAATATTTATCATATAAAAATGTTGTATTTTTAAAAAGAATAGTCCAAACTGCTTAACATTTATACTTTGGGTTCAATTTTTTATAGACTGTAAATTAATTGTATATTTAATTAAATCTTTTTTCTCATTATTATTAGTAATTATTATATGTTATTTTTTCTCTTTATTATTTCTCTCTTTTCGAAGTATATATAGTTAGGAATGGGTGGGGAATTATTTTATTATTTATTATTAAATAGAAAGTGAGATGATTAAACTCGACATGTAATAATGTAATGGCTGTGATGGTACGTAGACTGTGAGGTTTGCATTATGGGGCTGGTCATTTTCATAAGTGACAAATTCTTAAGATTATGTGAATCAAGTTGTTCTTCAAAAGTGTAAGTTTTCATTTTTTAGATTATGCGAATAAATTCTTTCAAAAGTGATCATAAGCAGTTTCAATAAGCTAAGAATAATGGTAGAAGGAACCAAGAGACTTGGAATTATGACAAGTATCCTGCCAGTTCAATTAAGTTTGACCGGTGAGGAGGATATGTCTTGATAGCGATTTCAAGCTGTTTTCAAGTTGAGTCGGGAACGTGATCATAAGAGTTTCATTTCAAGTAACTTGCCATTTATAACTATTGTTTTCACTATAATCTAAATCAAGACTTCATACTTTTACAAAAGTATCAAATTCGTTTAATGACTTGATAATATTATAATAATACATCGTTTCATAAAAGTATAAAACTTTTATACTTTTTATATTGCATCAAAATTATCTTCTAAATATTATGCGTAATACTTATATTCTATTACTAGAATTTTTTAAATTACGTGCGAATTTTACATAAAAATCCATATTTTTCTATAAATTTTTTTCACGTTTTTTTTTTTAACAGATACAGGTTATAGCCTTATAGGGGTGTAGTTGAGCTGAACTCTAAACTCCTTATTAATTATGAAATTAAAGAGCCATATAATATATGATCATTTATATATTATAACAGACAAATTGCTAATAGATTTAAAAGAAAACTACTGTCCGGTAAAAAAAAAAAAGAAAGAAAAACTACTGGATGGAATAAGATCTCTGTTATTATAAGACTCTTATATATAGGAAATAACAATTGTTGAACTAGTATTTAATTAGTAGAAGATTCAACTTATTTGAAAATTCCCATAAAAAAATAAACTTTTTTGAAATTGCTGGTAGGAAAGAAAGGGTTCTAACCTTTAGATGGGAGATGGGATATATGTGAAAATAGAAAACAATTTCTAAAGTATATATGGGAGATGGGATTCGGACACCTTCTCCTGAATTCCACTAGAAAAAAATTATAACAACCACTAGACAATATATGCAAATATTAAATAATATATATTAATATTATATAAATTAATAATATTAAAATGAATAAATATAATCCAATAATGTGAAAAATAATATTGCCATACATAAATTAAAAAAATAATTTTATATATATCTTATAAATATTAATAATATTAAATTTAATATTAATGAATTTATACTAATTAAATTTATCGTAAAACTGTTTTAAAAGTAAATAATAATAATTGTACTACTATATATTAAATATAATAATTTATGATTATTAATATTAATAAATACAAATTATTAAATGTGTACAATTAATGTTAATTTAATACATTTATACTGATAAATTAATATTGTTTGGTTTTATAATCTTATATTCTTTATTGAGTAGTAGTAAATTTAGTATAATTTCAGTCTTTAATATATATTTATTAATTTATTAATTTATTACTAGTATTAGACATTGTTATTAGTTTGTATTATTACTTTATGTTATTGGCAGAATATATTATTAGTATTTACTTCTTTTTTTACTGATAGTATTTACTTATTTTAATATTATTAATTAGTGTATATTATATTAATGATATCCAATAAATATATACTAATTTATATTTAAATTTAATATTATTAGTACATATTTATTAATTTATATTATTAATAGTAATTTAAATATCTTAGTCTATAACAATATATAATGAGGATAAACTTTATGATCTTTTCTTTTTTTAAGACATTTTTCTATCTCTGTATATGATAATCATAATCATCACATTCTCTCCATTGATCACAACTAAAATGTTACTCCCCAACTCCATTTCTTTTATTTAACTTCTATCCTCAGTCTTTTATTTTATATTTTATCTCATTTTAAAAATCATATAGAGAGGCATAAAGTTCCTCTCCTTCGCCTGCCACTAATAAAAATGATACTATGTGTAACTTAAACCAAGTTTGCACAAATATTTACTATTACTAAATTTAAATATATAATAAAGTGATAAATATATACTGAAATAAATTTATAAATATATAATTAAATGATTTTTAATATATTAAAATATAATAATTTATGTTTATTTATATTAAATTTAATAAATACATGCAAATAATAATTATTAATAAATTAGAACTTGATAAATATAAATTAATAATATGTTTGATTTTATAATACTATATTTTTTATTTAGTAATAATAAATATACGATATGTTACAAAAATATTTTAGTTAGTTTTTAATATTTTATTAGCTGAAAAACTCATTTGATTTGATTGTTCGATAAATAAGTCTTTTGTAGTAGTTCTTTTTATTAGTTTTTAACCTTTTTAAAAATATTAGTTGAAATAAAATTTTTAAAAATATTATTTTTTAGTTTATATATTTTTATAATTTCTTTTACTTTTAATTTTACCAAACATTTATAGTTTAATAAATTAATTTTTCAACTAATTTTCAACTAACTTTTAGTTTTCCGGAACATGACCATAATGTAATATTAGTCCGTATTATATATTGTTAATTTATTATTAGTAATATTATATATTATTCAGTATTATTTCTTTATTTTAATGTCATTACTATATATTTGATAATATGAATTTTAATTCATATTATTAATATTAACTATAATGTTATTAGTTTATATAATATTAATATCGTTTAGTTTAATATTACAAAATATATGTGCAATTTTAATCGTACGTGTTTAAGTTATATATGGTATAATTTGCGCTTCTGGAGTTCTGATGCTTGCTAGGACGAGCAGATAGAGAGATTTGAGAAGGGTTTTTCACACCTCAGAAAGCAGATAAAGCTAGCTCATTCCAACATGCAAATAAGGTACCAGTGACTATAAAAATTAAAAGTAATATTAAAGAATTTACAATAATTCACATTAATAGTCTAGTAATAATAATATATATTGGCTATATTTCACAACTCAGTTAGAATCTAACTTTTTTTCTGATTGAAAAAGTTGATTAATTATTCGATAAATATTTTTTTATAAATTTTTTATTAGTTTCTAATGTTCTTTAAAATACTAATTTAATTAACATTTTTTAAATATGTTAATTTTTTACTTTTATATTTTCTTCCATTTATATTCTTAATATATTTACCAAAATTTCTATTTATCTATTTTAAATAAATTATGATCTTATTATTATTTTTCAGCTATTTTATACTTATACTTTAATAAATATATTTTTCAATTTTTATTTATCTTTTCAAACTAATTTTATTGAACATACTAATAATTATTTAAAAAGTTAATTCAAAGGAGGTGACTCACGTTCATCAACCACGAGTTGTTATTTATTTTCTATTTTTGCATATCACCTTTGTATGCCACATCAACATCACATAAGCGCCAGCCTATGTGTCAACTTCCACATCCATGTCATGTGATATTCCAATGAATTAGTAAAGAATATTAGCCAGATTAGAAAAATTACTCTAATTTGTCTTTATACATTTCTACTACAAAAATTGAAATAACAAAATCAAACAAAACAAAGTTAGAACAAGAGAAACCACCAATTTCGTAATTTTCAGTTAAAGAGATTGCTAAATTTCAAAGGAAAACTTTATAGTAGAATGCTATCTAGATCAATTTTACAAAGAACCCATTTAGAATGTGAAATTGTCAGTTAAAGAGATTGTTAAATTTTTCAAAGAAAAACTTTATAGTAGAATGCTTTCTAGATCAATTTTACTAATAACCGAATTAGAAATTTCTAAATTGGTAATGTTAATGCTCTTTTCCAGCTTTGTAATTTCTTACAAGACCTTCTAAATCAGTTGTACAAAAATATGATTTAGCAAGTTATTTTCTACATTTGTTTTTTGCTACAAGCAATATCGAAAATCCAATGAAGTTTTTTTTCACTTAACTAGAGCACTCATATTTTCATTCTCGTTCCAATTTTAAAACCTATATTCTATGGTTCTAAGATACCTCAAATGGACACACCCCTTGATACCTCATAGAGGCCGAATTCATGTAAGGAACACAACAGTTGGTATATGCGAATTTAAATTAGTGCATTAAAAGAGCACGCGGATGTAAATTTGGCAAAATAAAGAACTTAGAATATTAATGAACAAATTAATTTGAATTATCATTTTATTTTTATTCGAAAGAATCAAAGAACAATGTTAATAGATTTAAAATAATTGAATTAGATGCTTGACAAATTGAATCATCACTTGATTGTACAAATGTGAGAGGAGAATATTTTTTGGATATAATTACAAGATTGAATCTGATTTTTTGACTGCAAAGATTGAATGTATTTCATTCTACTAAAAAAAAAAATAACAAGAGTAAGGGATCAATAATATTCCCCTCCCAAACACTAGGATCCACTAAGTAGAAACCAAGTTCCAGATGTGGGTGTTTTAATTGCTCACGAAACTCCTTCAGGCTGGGCACTTTAAAAGCAATGTATGGCAAAGAATCAAATGCTAATTCGAAGGGTAATAAGTAATAACCAGACAACATTTAATATAAACAGCCTTCTGAGAAGGAACTTTAGATACTTGAAAAAGATCGTCAGCAAAATTAATACGCCTTATCTGATTATTTTGCTCCACCGACTTCAATTGAAAATAAAACAAGTCCAACACGTTTTAGAACAAAAGGACCCGAAATTTTTCCAAAAAGAACCGACTTTTTAGCATAAAAGAATGCATAATATTTGGGGTAAAATGTAATTGTCTATTTTTTTATTTTTCTAAATTCACAATTATAATTTTTTATTTTTTTAATTGAGATATTTTATCCTCTACTTTTTAAAAATATTTAAAAATTATATAATTTTAATCCTCATTTTCAATTTCAGATTTGATAATGTAATTTTTTATTTTTTTAATAAATTAAACTTGTTAATAATTAAATCATTTAAAAAAATATATTTGTCATATTGATAATAAATAAACACACGTCAATCAATATTTATAAAATATATAGATCAATATTTAAAATTGATTATAATGACTAAATTGTAGATTTTTTATAAGTGAAGAATGAAATATTTTAATTAAAAAATAAGAGACTAAAATTGTGATTTTTTAAAAATAAAAAATTAAATATCTCAATTAAAAAAATAAGAAAACTAAAATTATAAATTTTAAAAATTGGATTTTAACTCCTAATATCTATGCTTTGGTTGAGATATCTTTAAAGAAATCAATTAATTGCACCATATCTTTAACGCGTTGGCCGACCAAAATCATGAGGTTTTTATTGGAGAAGATGACTAACCCAGGAGAGAGACATGGATTGAAATTGAAATGCCTTAACATTTCCATTACTAATGAGGAGAACAAGAAAGCAATTTCCATGTTCAGTATACGTGTAACTAAATTGAGGTTTCGTCGAAGGACAAATTGAATTACATGATGCAAATATTCAAATTATCTGATGCCGACCAATTTTTATATGGTACGTTTCTATTTAATTAAAAAATGCAAATGTGTACTACATCTACATAATAGTCTCATTATCTAATAATTTTATCCTTTAGTCAACGCTTAGAAACAAAATAAATCTTAGGCTGTTAGCTAAAATCCCACAATGACACACAAATTCAAAAATAAATTATACACTTAGGCCCGTGAATTAGGGACTTATAATGGGCTAGATTTTGTGGGCTATATAAAAAGAAGCATAAGACACAAGGCAATTGCTTCCTGCATTCCATTTTTTTCTTCATACACTCCCAAAATGTTTTAAAACTCCCAAATTACCTCCCTTTGTTACAAAATGGTCATTCCAGGAGTGTATATGTATTTCGAAATACCTATTCTAGAATATGAAAACCATATTCTGGAATAGGTTTTTTGGATTAGCAATACACTTATGAAATAATTACTGTAGAAATGTACAGTTGATCCATAATAACTACTCTGGAAACCTATTTTAGAATGACTATTTTGAAATATGAAAATCATGTTCCATAATCGATATTCCAGAAAGGAGTGGAAAAATGTCAAGCACTAAAAAAGTTTTGTGCGCTTGTCTTCAAGATATGTTTTTGGACACAATAAAATGAAATTTTTGCACATTAAATTTGAGGCTTGAAGCCTTACAGAAGATGTATAAAGCATTCTTAACCACTCAAACTTGCTTAGCATTGGCCGTAGAGAACAACAAATAGTTATTTGTGAAAAAAGGTAGGAGAAAGCTGGAATAGATTTCACAGCTTTAATGGGATGGCAAGTATTATCATTAGCAAATCCTGAATGTGACAAGCCAGCAGTTCCATTCAAAGTACAAAGAATCTGATTATTCCACTCCAAAGACAAAGATGTAGCAATGGTGCAATTCAAGATTAAGTTGATGGTGGATGAAGAGAAACCATCAAATTTTGAAATTTGGCACTTGAAATGAGGTTGTGTCTACATTTCTAATACTAAATAACTAGAAGGTTGTAAAATTAAACTGTGAAAATAATTTGATTCTTAAATTTAGATTTCAAGAAATAGAATTTGTATTCCATTGGGTGTTGGGTTGGAAATTTTTTGCTATTATTAGTGGATTGTTTGTTGATTATTCGCTTCATTTGTTGTTTGAGGAGTAGGGGATTATGTGTCTACTTGGTTTGGACTATAAGAGATGAAGGTTTGTTGAATTTTTTGAGTGAAAGAAGGATGATTTATTGTTTATCAATTATCTTTTTTATTGATTCTTATAATTTTAAATATTTTCTAAAAATTTATGGAGTCATTTAAAATCTTGTAAATCAATGAAATCATTTCAAATCTTATGAATTCATAAGTTATAAATCCATTGAAATCCAAACTATAAAATCCAAAACATACAAAACTTTTAAATAAATCTTAAGATTTATTACATTCCCACAAAGTATTTTAAGATCCACTCAATTTTTTATATTAAAATAATTTTTTAAAATCCTAATCAAATACACCTTCCGAAAGAATTATATCATTTATAATGATACTAACTACTTCACTCATACATAATTATCTTCCTAGATAATACATAAAGTTTATAAATAATAATAAAAAATTGTTACTTCTTATCATGATT
>PYAF01001751.1:995643-1013515 GCA_007407185.1 Glycine tomentella | reverse complement strand
CATAAATATATTATATGATATAAATATATTATTAGAAGAAGTTTATTTGAAAATATATGATATAAATATAAATTTGAGTGAATAATTTATATAATGTATTGTTAATTAATCTTATCCTAACACATTTATATTCAATATATTTGTATTGACTAAATTACTAATTTATCTATTAATATACTAATAATATGTAGAATATTACTAGTATTAATAAATCAATAATATTATCAATAGTAATAATATATTTAATTTCTTTTTTTTGTAGCAATATATATTTTTGCAATTTTGGTTCCCATTTAAAATTTATATAATTTCACTTTCATTTATATATCCAATAAACTTACTAACATAATTGTTACATGTTTGTTGGAGTTTAGGGTCTAAGGGATTCTAATCCCAACTTTAACATTTTGAAAATTTGTTCTTTTATTTTCACATGCTAGCTACATCATCCTACCATGTCACCAACACATCAATAAGTTCTACATCATTTGTTACATCTACATCATACATAAATAAAGGAGGGCAAAATGGGTTGGGAAAGCCGAATTAACCCAAATTTGTCACATAACATAATATTTAGGTTCTAAATTTTGAACCTTAATTAAATAAATGCATACCTTTTAAGTTAAATCCACATCATAATTGGGTTCATCAATATTTCACACACACCCATAATTAAATGCATACCTTCTAAATAACTCATTTTATCATCTCTATTGATTTGTGAATGTCACGTCATTCATCAATGTTTCACACACATCCACCCACACATAGAGAGACAACTTTAAAATTTAAATTGAAAAAAATAAAAAATTTGAATTATTGCTTTTGAAAGTTAAATCTCACTTTTTTCTTCCATTTTCTCTTTAATAAAACAAAAAAATACATTATTTTATGTGTTTTCAATTTTCTTTCTTGTTTTTCTTCAGTTTTCATCCCTTCCAAACATAATGGTAGTTTAACATTTCATGTATGTAAGATGTAAACGAGCGTAGAAGAAAAGTAATGTCAATCAAACATTATTATTTCGTAAAAGAAAGGAAAAGGTAGTATCAATCAAATTGTTTTTTTTTTCTTAGAAAAAAAATCATCATCGCTTAGAGAAGCATGACCTATCTAGGAGCCTATGAAGCATCTTCTCTGCGTTTGCTCTAATTTATAGAAATGACGTATTTGTTATAAGGAATCAAACCAGAGGAAGACAAATATGACGTCCAAGAACAATAAATTAATCTTAGGCCATTTCGAATGTAATATCTTAGGAGGAGTTTCTTATCTGATCTGACATCCTTTCTTATTTTTTCTTTCTCTTGAAGTGCTTAAATTTAAGTTGAACATCTTATATAAGCAACCGTATCTTAAAAGAGAATCCACCAAAAGTCAATAAAAAACCTATATAAGCTCCTAAGGTTGGAGGTGCCCTTAGAAAGGAATAGAAGTTTCTCAACAATATCTGAAGATGACCGAAAGAATATAGAAAAACAATGCATTAAAGCTAGATTAATATCACTTTGTTATCTCAGTCTTTGTCTCTTATGTGGAGCATGTTTATTCAAACAATGCTCGTACATATTAAAATGGATCTAACTTTATTAATCTTTCGTAATCTTAATTTGACTACAAATATAAAATAATTTTCTATTTCTTTTAAGATGCCTTCTGTCAAACAGCAAAATAATTATCTTAGGGTAAGTTTAGCTGATGGCTTACGTTCATAAGCATGTCCTTTAGGAACTACACTACATTACTAATGTCTAATGTCTAACGAGTACTGGATAGTCTTGCTAATAATTTAATATATGAAATTACACATATCCATTTCCATCAAAACCATATATATCAATTGTTTAAAACATCATCTTACTTTTACTATTTTTTTTAATCACCTTTTCGGTATTTAAAAGTGTTGAACATTGTCATATGAGTTTTCATAAAAAGGAAATTTCAAATAAATCTCTAAATTTCTAATAATTTTATCTAAATTCTTAAATTTAATCACTTATTGTCGACCAAAAAATTTAACTATTTCCTACAAACGTGTTTTTTATATCAACCAAAAGAATTATATTAAGAGCACCAGTTGTGCCAGAAAGCTGTCAAATACAATCTACAAACATGTTAGTATTATTATTTTTATCAGTTGTTAGTATTATTATTTAAGTCATACATTAATTACTTGTAATAGTTGGACAAATATGTTTAACATATAATTTCAATGATTTTTTTTTTAAATTCATGCATTAATTATAAAGCATTATTTACTTTACTTTTAAGAACCAATATCATTTTATAAAATTCGCCGAAAATTTCTGCAGATTATTTTTATAAAAATATCTGCAAAGCAGAAATTTTTGCAGATTATTTTCCTGCATAAAATAGCATGTTTTTAGTAGTGTTACCCAATTTATTTTTTAACGTGTTTGACTCTCTTTTACACTTCTTTCTCAGCCAGCAGCGTTGTCTTCTTTGTTTATCATCATTGCTAAACTTTACTTTGGGAAGAGCAGCCTAGGCTACATCCTCTGTGATTGTAGTCTCATAAATTTTATCTAGTCTCAGGCACACAAAGAAGCTAAACAGAGGAAAGGAGACAATTACTTTCTCTTAATTATATTATACTGAATTAATTTAATAGAAACATAGCACCACATGCTTTTTATAGGCAATGTTTCTAATGCAATATTAACAACCAAGACAACTAATAATTGGCGATGTAGAAGAACTTTTCAGCTTCCAAATTCCTATATATAGCACATGCAATAATTAAACTTAAAGTTGGTGTCTTAATTAACTTCAACTATAGATAGCATCAGTATCATTTACTGTAAAAAAAAAAAAAAAAAAACATCAGTATCATTACATTCAAGAAGTCCAATAAAGAATAAGGATGATTAGATGTTAAAATTTATTTCGGCTTCCAGATGAAGCATGCCCTAAGTTAAAAAGTTAATAAATTAAGCTTTAGTCACTTATAATATTATAGTGATCTTATTTAACTCAGACAAAATTATTTAGGCTAAAAGATTTTTATACTGATTGATATTGAATTCAAATTTTTAAGTAAAATTTATAGATTCTAATATTATGAATGGAAAAAATTACATCAATATTACAATGATTAAAAAATCTTATGTTTTATAAAAAAAGTTAAAACTTTATAAACAAATAATTGTTTCAAATATAGATACTTTGTAAAGTTTAAAAGTGGTTGCCATTTGTTATAAAAAAAAAAATAGTGGTTGCAATTTCCTATTTTTTGTTTTGTGATTGGTGGCCTGCAATTTTGAATACCCGTGTAAGATATACCCTTCAATGATTCATATGAAGTTATTGTGTTAGTTTTGACTGTGTCAAAGATGCCAACCGTCGATGTACAAGAATCATTATATCTGGGAAGATCCCCTAAACTTAACATACTGTTCATCATTTCCCACATTCCTTAATCAAAATTATAATAATACAAGAGAAGACAACAGCTGTAGTGAGGCAAATAGCTTGCGTCGTGGGATGCAGACAAGTAACATCTTGGTGCCGCGGTGTTCCAAACAATATCTGTATTTTCAGTTCTCAAGAAAATACATAGACATGAATTCATGGATCATGTTATATGAAGGTCACAATGTGTACAACATTACATTTCATTCTCTTTTTGCTGCAAAATATTAAAACACACTTAGATCGAGTTTTTTTTTTTTTTTTTCACAGGGCACTATTACAAGTTATTAGATAAATTAATAAAATAGGGTTTCAATTTAACTTGTTATCCCAACAGTTTTATTTATATCCATATTTAACTAAATTTTTATACGAAAACCCTACAGTTTTGTCAGATTTTCGTAGACTCCTCTCTTTCTCCTTCTCCTTTGTATTTAATTTGCATCCTTTTCTGAGTTTATTGGTTCTAAGCATACTCTTTTTAGTTATGTTCCCTTAACAATAGTCGAGAGTGAGTTTGTTAAATCTTGAAACACTTTGCACATCATGCAATTTTTAAGGACAACATGAAATCACACGTTTCAGATTTTTAGGTTAGCAATTGTAATTAATTTTGAAAGCCTAATTTTGAAATCACACGTGCGGTTTGTAATTTTGGTTTACCACAAAAACAAAAAAATAGGGTGTGCATGCACATGTTATAATTCTTCAAAGAGCATTTGTTCGATATACACTGAGAACGATCTCGTGTAATGGATGCTCGTTTAAATAAAATAGAAAATGAATCATAACAACATTATTATTAATTATAGCTATCAACCTATGTGTTCATCCTATAAAGAACTAGTAAATTATTGAAAGGGTCATGCATGATGCATTCTTATCATCATCTCTCTCTCTCTCTCTTTCTCTCTCTCTCTCTCTCTCTCTCTCTATATATATATATATATATATATATATAAGATATTATATGTGTTTGAATTATAAAATTACCATTTCATCTGTTTTCTTTTGATTTGTTTCTGAATGATGGATAGGTTTTCATGAGTGATACTGTGATGATACCCCTGCTTGCTCCATTGCTCTATCCCCATCCATCAAATTTTTTCTTTTTAATGACTGACACGATAGCTGGAAGTACAGACAACATCACCTTCTTTTCTTTACACCAATACAATTCCTTACCCTACGTTGCCTCTTCTCTTCTTTTTCATCTTCGCACGCAAAGGGTTTCCTCACGCAAAGTGAAAACACCATAAATTTTGGAAGCGTTTGTTTCTTTCTTGACAAAGAGACTATGAAGAAAAACCTTCACGTGGAGTTGTCTGACAACGTCCCCTCAAAATTTTCCAACAACCTGAATGAGAAATTGGGAAGCCTTCAATTACTTGACTCCATCACTCATTTTCTTTTAACCCCACCATACAAACTCCTAATTAACTCTTGCTATAATATTTCATGAGGTTAGTTCATCCAATATAAATGAAAATATTTATAATAGGTAAATAGTTGGATGATATCATATGTTGGAAAATATTTTGTTGATGGAGGTAAATTCTGCTTTGCATGTGTGTGTGTGTTTTCAAAACTAGTGTAAAAACTAGTCTTTAATGGTTTTTTCAAAACTAGTGTAAAAACTATCCTTTAATGGAACATCTTTATTGTACACAAAGCATATATAAAAAAACCCTAAATATACAAGTTTTGTTGTTATTGTTAGTCACTTTTCAATAAAAGTTTTGCTTGTACATTAATCTTGACCTAAAACCCAAAAAATTCTCTTTATGTAAACTTTCGTTTACCCCTTGTTAATTTCCAGTAAAAGGAAGTTAAAAAGGAGTAGACTAAACAATAAAATGAGATGGAATTCATATTTTTATATTCTATTTTAATTTAAAACTTTAATTTTAATTTACTTTCATTTTATTTCATTCTATCAAACCCTATCTATTAGTAAAAAAAAAAATACTTGAAATGGTACACATACCTTTATTTTATTTTTTTCATTTTTTATGGGATCAATATTTTTAATTAAGCAAATGAAAATAAAAATAAGGGTTTGGGAGTTGTATTTTATATTTGATTTGGGGCACCGGTGATAGATCTCACATGGATAAGATATGTCTGACGCCAAAGGCATGTTTTTCTACCTTACCACTTTCTTTTCCCTGACTTTCCTTTTCCGTCTTTCCCGTGCATTTTGAATTTCTAGCCCCTCAATCTTTTCCTTCCCCGTTTAACCTTTTTCTTTCATCACGTTGAGACAACAAGAGGTTTCTTGCATTTGGGATTTGATCTTCATGTATCGTTACTGCTATTGTCCTTTTTCCATTGCAAGATTTGCTAGGATATGCAAACCATAGAACTTGTTTGTGGTGGATGCTTTCTTTTCTTTCTTTTTTTCTCCATTTTGGATTATACTTAATGCATCAAAGGTGCAGCCATATGTCAACTTTGGATTGCATGAGGCAATATAATGTGTCCAATATTTAGAGCATATTAATTAGCGTCCACATTATATAACATGTTTATATGTCCTCCTGGTCTCCATTAAAAGGAAAATCGAGAATTTAGTATTTTTCCATCTTTGGTGTTACATTTTGGGATCCTGCATTTGCTACCTAAGTCTGTTTCAAACACCAACTCCAATGTAAATAACTTCTTTCCCACTATTTCATGTTCACGGAGGAATAAACTCACTCAGTGGTTATGGTTATTTGAGAAAGATAACTATATATTAAATGAATTTTCTAGAGAGGAAGTTAAATAATAATACTAGTAGTTATTAGTAAAACTAATATTAATTTTTTCAGTATTGTTGAATTGGAGGAACTTTTTAAGAAAACTAAGGCACACGCGAATTACTGATTGATTTGTGTTTAATTATTTAACTTTTTTAGTTATTTAATTTATTACTTAACAGAAAATCTCTGTTTGAATTGGTACAAATTCGAGAGGAAAAATTTCTTACTCTAATATATCTGTGCACGGCTTTAATTTTTAATAAAACATGTTCATGAATTCTAATTATTTGTTAAACAATATTTTCGTATTATTACGTACTCTTATATGAGTAATTGAGACATGACAAAATAATCGAGCAATGACTATACCGCATGGCTGTCTTAATCAGGTAGAATTAATCAAAATATCATGTGATTCGTCGCGAATTTTTTAAGGATTTTATTTATATGATAGGAAGGGGGGAGAAAGTTTAATTATATTACTTGATGTGGACAAGGCTTATAATCACATTGGCAGATGCTTTGTGGATAAATCCATTTTGTCCCTTCAATTATAGCCCACGTTTATCCCAACACAAGAAAAATCAAATAGAATAATTAAGCACAAGTTCATTCCAGAATGGAAAAAACAACAAATCAAATTTAGTTCACATACAGGAGAAGTTTTAGGTCACCTTTTGTTTGCATTCATTTGTCTTGGGATATGACAAGGTGTCAAAAATCAAAATTCTCATTGCAGAGGATCCCAATGTACTAGAGGAATATATGCTAATTAATAAAACTATAATCCTCGTAAGAAGCTCTAAATTGTGCCAATTAGAAACATTTTGAGAAGAATAGGGTATCCAAGTTTCTTCGATTTCATCAAACGAATACTATATATAAAATCAAACGCTCTAATTAACCTTTACTTTCTATGCATGATATTGACTTTTGTTGTATTATTTCAAAATTCAATGTATTCACAACCCTCAACCACCTTAGCCATATCTTGAATCATGACCAACTAATCTTAGCTTGTGTTTGAATTATATAGATTGCAACTATTGTTTAACTCAACCAAAAAGTAACTTTTTTTTTTCACTTTTGTTCAAACCATGCAATATGATTTCAAATTATACCTTTTTTTTTCATAGCTATCTTCTTTCAAAGATAATTATATTCAACATTAAATATGAATATCTATTTAAGTGAAAATTTAAATCTTGATTCACCATATTACCTAAGACTAACCATTTTTACTAGATTATATCTTATTAGTATGTTCAAATTGAAGCTAAGCATGAGTGTCAATTATGTTATTTGTAGACTAATCTTCTATTTACACTCTCAAAACCTTTGGGATGTACAAACTACAATGTTTACCGGAGTGCTAACGTTAGGTAATTGAATCAAAGGCAACTTTAAAGGAACATGATATCTTGAAGAGAATTGAACCGAACTGGTTGGGGAAATTAATATATAATAGAAGAGGGAAAAAAGTGTACAAAGACAAATTCTTCAAGGACGGTACGTTTTGATTCCCATTGACACTGCTGTCTCTCTTTGTCCAATGCGTATGGCATCTTGCAAGCGTTCTCAACTACCAAAGGAGTAAAAATTAATCCAAATACCGGGACCTAGCTTTCATAGATTTTAAAAGCAGTCCAATTGTAAAGACACATCAACGTATTTTCCTACCCCCTACAAAACACTGATTCTAAAGAATAAAAAGATACCCTTCTTAATCTCTCCGTCTTATTTGACAACATTATAGAAGAAATTAAAAAAAAAAAAAAAAAAACTCTTAATATCCTTCTTCCTCACTTAGTCTATTATATATATACACACACACACCATATCATAACACAAAGTTTGTGAGCTGTTGTTTCCTCAGCTAAAGCCTATACAGACACAAAGAACATATATGACACTTTCTAATATGTTCTAGAGTCTAGATCTACTCATTCTCCTTATTCACTCTTTCTTGAGATATAAATGGAAGATTCAGAGGAAGAAGATCTTCTGAATCTTACTCTTTCAGTTGATGCCGGTAGGGAGAGCAGAATTAAGAAAGGAAGGACAAGGGATAGTAATAATAATAACACTAATTCTGTTATTATTCCTATGAAGTCCAATGACGGGTATGAAGGGAAGATCTTCAGGCTCCTCCAAATGAGGGAGCTGATGCTACGACAAGACCACAGAAGAAAAGGAGTGGTACTTGAAGATGTGAACAATAATAACAACAATGGCCTTCCTTTGATTCATTTGCTTCTCTCAACAGCCACTGCTGTTGATGATGATCAAAGAAACTATTGTGTAGCTCTTGAGAATCTCATTGACTTATACCAAACAGTTTCCCTAACAGGTGACTCGGTCCAACGTGTTGTGGCCTATTTCGCTGATGGTTTGGCTGCAAGGCTTCTCACAAAAAAGTCACCTTTCTATGACATGCTCATGGAGGAACCAACAAGTGAGGAAGAGTTTCTTGCATTCACTGATCTCTATAGAGTCTCACCCTATTACCAATTTGCTCACTTCACAGCAAACCAGGCCATTTTGGAGGCCTATGAGGAGGAGCAAGGGAGGAACAACAAAGCACTTCATGTCATTGACTTTGATGTTTCCTATGGCTTCCAATGGCCTTCTCTCATTCAATCACTTTCTGAAAAGGCAACAAGTGGCAACAGAATTTTCCTCAGGATAACAGGTTTTGGGAACAACCTGAAAGAACTTCAAGAAACTGAGGCAAGGTTGGTTAGTTTCTCAAAGGGGTTTGGTAATCACCTTGTATTTGAATTCCAAGGGCTTTTAAGAGGGTCATTAAGGGCCTTCGACCTTGGGAAAAGGAAAAATGAAATTGTGGCAGTGAACCTTGTTTCTTATTTGAACACTTTGAGTAGTTTCATGAAGGTGTCTGACACAATGGGATTTGTTCATTCTCTTAGCCCCTCCATTGTGGTGTTGGTGAAACAAGAAGGTAGCTGCAGGAGTCTCAGTACCTTCTTGTCAAGGTTCACTGAGTCTTTGCACTATTTTGCAGCCATGTTTGATTCACTGGATGATTGCTTGCCACTTGAGAGCACTGAGAGGTTGAGGATTGAGAAGCAGCTTTTGGGGAAAGAGATCAAGAGCATGCTCAACTATGACATGGATGATAGTGTGGAATATTATTGCCCCAAATATGAGATGATGGAAACATGGAAAGGGAGAATGGAGAATCATGGGTTTGTTGGGAGAAAAATAAGCTCAAAGTGTGTGATCCAAGCAAAGCTGCTTCTGAAGATGAGGACACATTATTATCCACTACAATTTGAGGAAGAGGGTGGTGGGGGATTCAGAGTTTCTGAAAGGGATGAAGGGAGAGTTATCTCTTTGGGGTGGCAAAATAGGTTTCTTCTCACTGTCTCAGCATGGCAACCAGTTTGAAAGAATAAGATACTCCTTCATTCCTAGGTCCTAACTTTCATCGTTTTGGGAAAAATCTGCACTCAAAATGATGATGAATTTTAACTTATATTTTTCTAGAGTTTTGGCTAATATTGATAGATTGTCTAAGACTAGTAACCATTAAAGGTAAATAGATGAAGCATGTCAAATGAAGTTATCTTTCGCTGTTTCCCGATTGGTTCAATAAATGCAGAACCCTAATTTTATTTTATTTTTCATCTTTTAGCTGAAAACGAAAAACCCTAGTTTGAGGCATTAATACATCTATTGCCCGGAAATATATATATATATATATATATATATATATATATATATATATATATATATATTATTAGTGTTGTAAAACTAGTTTATTTGTGGGGATTTAATGAAAGCAGTGGATATGCACCGAAATGAAGCCGTATTTAGAGTAATAAGTAACTTATTGGTCATTTAGTAATAAAATTATGCACCTAATCTCACCAGATTTTTTTTATATACACCTACATTTATTTTATTATGTTTCTATTTTTTTTAATAATATGTCATGAAAATAGAAAGGAATATTAAAAGAAGTATATTATAATAACTGAAGGCATTTAACGTATTCACCCAGTTTTATATATATCAACATTTATAAAAAAAAAAAATAAAACAAACAATATTCTAGAACGAATATAATTTTTGTTGTTCTTTTTTATCCTTTGGAAGCGTTTTTAACACTTGTGATTATGTTATTATATATAAACGACTTTCTAAAAATAATATGACCAGAGAAATAAAGTAGTTTTTAGAAAAATATTTAGTTTAATATTTATAATATAAAAAGTACTCACACTTGGTCATTATTGAGCGATGGACTTTTCAAGTGAAATAACAGTGCACATCGAAAGGGAATCAAGATGCTTACAAGTTAGACTCCCATGGTCTTGCACTCGAAACATATTCCTTCTTTTTACTATTTTGAATGTGAAAAGGATTCAAAAGTAAATAGAAATAATAAAATAAATATAGGTGTGTATATATAAAAAAAAAATATAGTGTAATTAGGCACATATATAGTTTTAGTACTAAATTGACCAATAAATTACTTACTGCCTAAATACGGTTTCATTTCACTGCTGTGATCTAGCTCCACTCTCTTTTAATAGCATTAATCCTACTAAATCATACTCATATAGAGAGAGGTAAGTATAGTTCGCTGTCACCAGCATATAGTTTATTATTTACAAGGTATGTGGTGGATACCGTGGATATTAAATAATGGGAGGGGGAATATTTTTTTTTAGGAATATTTTGTATAGTAATTACAAATTTTTAGAAGTATAATATTAAGTCACAAAATAATACTAAATAAACGCATGATAGAATTCCGGGCATCTAATTCATTCGAACATATTTTTGGGAAATTTTAATTTTCACAAATTAAAAAATTATTGTTTGAAACATATGCCACAAATACAACGAGATAAAGATGAAAATGATGACCAATGATATGATGTAACATGATTGATAAATAATTTTATCTCTTAATATGTCATTATTATATAAAATGTTGAGAGAATATATTAATAAGATTTGTTCATATTTGATGACATTTTTTAAATGTTATCAAAATCTTTTTATTAATATTTTTATTAAGTGTTAAGATAAAAAATGTTGTTAAGATTACATGTGTGGTAGAATGTGATCTGGTGTTCCATTTTTAATATGTAATTAAGAGTAATCATCTCTTGGAAGCTACCAATCTCCTTAAATAGATCTCCAAAGATGAAAATGGAGTTATGCTAGTGTCTTTGATTCCCACACCTAAAAAAATAAACTGAATTAAAAATTTTAAGAAAATAAAATTTAACTAATTAATTCGTTAGAAAAAAGATAAAAGAAAATAGGAAGATAAATATTTGTAAAAAATTAATACTGCATTTAGGTTATTTAAGTAAAATATATTTTTTTAACTTTATTAATTTGATCATCTTATATATGGCCAAGTAACCTTTCTTTTTCTCAATTTCCTCTTTTCCTCATTTTTGTCTCTCCACCGAGCGACATTCTCTGGCGCGCACACTCTCCCTCATATTATCTGTCGATACCAGAAGATTTGCTAATTGTTTTTGCTCCAATTATACGTAACACTGGTTTTTCACATTTTTATCTTCATTCTCCCTCCTGACCACTATACAACACCAAAAACTCATTGAGAAGGATCACTAAGAGCATGTTAGGTTCTTCGTTTCTTTTGTTGCGGCATGCATTCCAAGAAAATCAAACAACTGAACGGAGAAGCAACACGGATGATGCGTTGGCCAACGTACGTTTAGAGCATTTTCTCTGGATTTTCAAACATGCACTAAGTTGGTTTGTGCATATGAAAAATACCTAGTTAGCTGTCGCAAATGCTTAATAATCAAACTTTTTTTTTTTTTTTTGCAATTGGTTTTTTGAGTTGTTAAGAGAAAAAGTGCTTTCAAAAGTGACCAAAATTTCATTTACCCATGTTTACTTGCAATTAATTGAGCTTCTGTTATTTAAGAGTTGTCTCATAGCAGTATATTTTATGTGCAACTAATTTTCTTAAAGAACTCTATGCATGTTTATATATACTATTTTCAAATAACTATGCTTTATATATAGGATAATCAAGTTTTGGTATCTTATTGGTTATTAGATAAGAGATTGAATCCTATGTATATTAAAGCATTAGAACCTGAAACTGAATTTTTATGTATGTTAAAGCATTGTTACAAGTTTGACATGACAATGAACAAAAGAAAGAACAATGAAAAAACATCTCTAAATGGAATACATTCAAACATTGACCAAATAAAAGTCTAATTTGTTAAATGGTAAAGAAATTTGTAATACAAGTGATTTTGTCTAATTTTTGGATTGAATGAAAATTCTCTTTTCAATTCATGTACTAAGATGGTGAATTTTGTTATTCCCCACTTCATGTGTATGTAATATAAATACGATTATGTTATTCAAGATCTAAAAAGTTATATAATGAGATTCAATTTAAAAGTGCTCAGTTCAGTTAATTAGTTAGTGTGTTCTGTCATGGTTTGATGTTGGTTCCAATTCACCATTGATTTGGTCTCTCATCTTTTAGTTTGGTCACTGTACAGGTTTGGGTTTTGATGATGTGGTGAAAAAAAGAAACAACTAAATCGCAATTTCGTTACACATTATATAATAAAATTGTGTTTTTATTATTTTTTTCCACTCCTCATGTGTATAATGAAAATAAGATTTCGTTATTTTAATTTTATTGTATAATATACAATAAAATTGTATTTTCATCTAATGTGGACAACAAAAACACGATTTTATTATATAAATTTGAGACTTGAAATGACAACTACATTGTAATAAGCTTGTTTATTTCATGTTTTGAAAAATGTTTTTTGTTTTTAAAACAAAAAAAAACTTATATGTTAAAATTAATTTTTCAAAACTTTACAAAATTATATCTCTTTTTTAAGTTTTTTTTAGAAAAAAACTAAAACATCTGTAAGTTGTTTTGATTTATTATTTTTCAATTTCCTATTACTCAAGCTCATCGCTACTACACCTTTTACATCATCTTCTGATCCCACATTATCCTCTAAAAATTATTTTTTAAAATTAATTTAGAAAATAATTTTAAAAAACTAATCAACAAAAATGCAATCAAACACCCTCGCTGTGCTTCAACTATGTGGCAAAAATGAGGTGTAGGTGGGAGTGTGATAGAAATAAAAATTCCAGTACTCCGGATGAGTTTAATTTTAATTTTCTCAATTCTTGTTGGAATGTGATAAAAAAACATAAAAGATTAAAAAAGTATATTTTAATGTTTTTCAATAAACCAGTAGTGTAATTTTTATTTTTTATCTTTTAAGTAGTTTATTGATAATTTAATTGCCTTTTTTAATGTTTTTTTATCTCCATGAAAAATATGGTGATTTTTTTTTCTCCAAAAAAATGAATGTTCCATCACACACGGTATACTATTAGTTTCTAATGTCAATTTCATATAAGTAATGATTGAGGGAGTTCGCTTGTGATTTTGACTTAAAATTAATTCAAACTAAATAAGAAATTAAATGTAATATAGTTTGATTTGACTTAAATTATTTATAAAATTTAAATCAAATCATTTTTTTACAATTTGGTTTGATTCACTTTTTAGGATTTGAAAATTTTATTAATAAGTATTAAAAATATTAAAATATTAGTTATTAATTAAACAAAATTTGAATAATAACTAATTTAATAAACAACAGTATAAATGGATAAAAAAAGTTTCAACAATTAAATTTAAAATAAAATAGCAATTATTTTCAAGTTGAATAATACCATTCAATTTAAAAGTGTAACCATTCAACATAGAAGTAAAAATAACATATAATACTTATTTTCAAATTCTAACAACTAAACTTTAATATATATATATATATATATATATATATATATATATATATAAGACTTGCTTTTAATCATAGAAACTTAGAAAGAAGATATCCAACAACAAAACATTAATAACAATAATAATTTAATATAGATGTTGATAGTGTAGTTTAATTAGTTTGATTCAGTAATCTTTATGTATGAAATTGCAAATCAAATTGAACTGTGTGGTTTAAAAAATAAGAAAATCAAATCAATAACTATCAATTTTTATAAGGCTTTCGGTTTTATGTTGGTTTGATTCAATTTTCAACATCCCTACTAATAATGGGTTGAATTGAGAATTTCTTACAGTCTACACCCTAACGTACGGTTGATGGAGCTGAAACTTTTCCAAGTCCTCAACCAAAATGTGTAGTTATTTTTTTCATAAATTATGAATTTCGGTTGCTTATTATTTATCTAATTGTTGTAAATTTTAATGCCACTGCCGGCTACAGTGATAGATCTCAAAATTATATGTTGTAGGAACAATAATTGTATACATATTTTTTTATTAAATAAATTTATGAAAATAAAAGTTATTTTAATAAATTTCATAAATTTTAACAATAAATTTTGTTGTACAGTTTTTTTTTTATATATTTGATTCATACAAGAAATTAAACATAAAAATTTAAGTTTGATAGATAACATAACTAAACACGTTTTATATAAGAAAACTAATATATTAAAAGGCTTTTTTTGTCTAATTAAATATAAGTTTATGAATATATCTAAAACTTCTGACGTTTATCTGTATTAGTCATTTTAGGATATTAATTTTGAATACATCAGTAGTTTTTTTTTTAAGTTGTTTATTACATTGGAACTGATCATTGTTTTAATTTATGATAATTTTTGTTTCTTTTTCTATGTTTTTTCAATGATCTTCATACTTCTCATAGTTAGCTGCAAATTAATGATTGCCAAGCTAGCAAAACTAAGAGAACTAAGTTTAATTGGTTGTAGCCTTTCCGATCATTTTATCCTTTCAGAGGCCTTCTAAAATTCAACTTTTCTACTTCCCTTTTGGTCTTTGATCTTTCCTGGAACACCATCACGTCATCCATGATATTATTCCAGTGGATGTCAAATATCACTTCCAACCTTGTTGAGCTAGCTAGACCTTAGTGGTAACCACATGGAGGGTTCCATATCAAATCATTTTGGCATGGTAATGAATTCGCTTGAGCACCTTCAACCTCTCCTATAGTAGTTTCACGGGTGAGGTTTTGAAATCCTTCATGAATATATGTACGTACCTTACATTCTTTATACATGTATAGAAACAATTTGACCCAAGCCTTCCGTCACTTCATATTTTGTCTAGTGGTTGTGTTAGAGACTCACTACAAGATTTGGATCTGTCAGGTAATCAAATTACTGGCTCTCTACCAGATCTTTCAGTGTTTCCATCTTTAAAAACATTGGATCTTTCAGAAAATTGTTTAAGTGGAAAGATACTAGAAGGTAACAACTTGCCATCTTAGTTGGAGTCTTTGTGGATCCGATCAAATACTTTAGAAGGTGGGATTCCAAAATCATTTGGCAATGCATGTGCTTTGAGCTCATTGGACATGTCTTAATAGCTTGAGTTAAGAGTTTCCAATGATAATCCATTACTTTTCTGGATGTGCTAGATATTCATTGGAAAGATTAGATCTAGGTATGAATCAAATCAGCGGCACACTACCTGACCTCTCAACATTCCCATCTTTAAAAGAATTATCTCTTTATGGAAACAAGCTAAATGGAGAGATTCCTAAAGATATTCAAATTTCACCTTAACTTGAGGAACTACATTTGCAATCAAATTCCTTGAAAGATGTGCTCACTAACTTCCATTTCGCTAACATGTATAAGTTGTCCTACTTGTACTTATCTGACAACTCATTAGCCTTGACAGTTAACCAAAATTGGGTCCCACCATTTCCGTTGCACTACATAATATTATGATCTTGCAAGCTAGGTCCAGCATTTCCCAAATGGTTGCGAATGCAAAAGGACTTTATTGATATTAACATTTCAAATACTGGAATATCAGATATGGTTCCAAGGTGGTTTTGGGCTAAATTAGCTTTGGGAGGATGGTATTCAATGAATATTTCATACAACAGTCTATGGTATAATTGCACCATTTCTTCAAGGTTCCTTTATTCTTGATTTATCCAAAAATAATTTCTCAGGTTCTCTTCTATTTTTGTGTGCTAGTGATACAGTTGAAACATTATACCAATTAGACCTTTCAAATAATCAGTTATTCGACAAATTTCAGATTGTTGGAGTCATTTCAAGTCATTAATTTATTTAGGTTTGAGTGACAATTAATCAATTTTCAAGAAAGATTCCTACTTCATTAGGATCGCTTCTTGATCTTCAAGCATTGCTATTGAGAAACAACAACTTAACACATGAGATCCTTTTCTCCTTGAGAAGTTGCATAAATCTTGTGATGCTAGATATGGCAGCAAACAAATTATCAGGGCCTATCCCTCCTTGGATTGGGAGCAAAATACAAGAGTTGCAAATTTTAAGTATAGGAGTGAATCATTTCATTAATGGAAGTTTACCATTGCAAGTTTGTCATCTGAAAAGCATTCAGCTCTTGGATCTCTCAGTAGTCAGTAAACAACTTGTCCGGGAAAATTCCTGCGTGAATATATTTTTTTTTTTTTTTACTTCTATGACTCGAGAGACTTCTTTAAGAGATTATCATCATCGTACATATAGTGTCAACAATGCCAGATGGCCAAGGCCTAATACATTCGATTTGCATGCATACTTGATGTGGGAAGGTTAAGAAGAAATATTCAAGAATAATGTGTTATTTTTTTTAAAAACCATTGATCTCTCAAGGAATCACTTTTCAGAAGAAATTCCAGTAGAAATAGAGAATTTACTTAGATAGATTGGTGTCACGGAATTTATCAAGAAACAATTTGGCAGGAAAAAAATTCCATCAAATATTGGACAACTAACATCACTTGAATTTCTTGATTTGTCAAAAAATCACTTTGTTGGTTCAATTCCTCATGATCTTACTCAAATTGATCGACTCACCATGTTAGATTTGTCACATAAGAAGAAATTTCAACCAGCACACAACTACTGTAGAGTTTCACTGCCTCGAGCTATGAAGATAATGCCACCACTTGAGAAATTGTGCATTGATGTGAGGCCAACACAAGAACCAATTGTTGAAGTTCACGAGGATGAATAATATTCCCTTTTCGGTCATGGAGTTTACATCAGCATGGCACTTGGATATTTTTATAAGCTTTTGGATGATCTTTGGCTCAATCTTATTTTGAGCGTTCTTGGAGACATGCTTATTTCAAGTTCTTTAACAATTTAACCGACAAGGTTCATCTCATGGTAGCAGTGAAATTCTCGAAGTACCAAAGGAGGCAATAGGTTAGCAGGTAATAATATTGTATTGTATAGTCCTTTAATTTCATATATATTTGCTTTTTCTTTTCACATGATAAATAACGGTTATAAATAGTTTATGTACATATAAAAAAAACTTGTCAATTATTTTTTAAAAAACAAATAGCTTTTAACATAATTTAAACTTACGTAATTTTTGTTGTAATTATGTAATCACTAATAAATTGTTTATAAAATACTAATTGGTAACAAAACATTTAATAAATAATAGACTAATTAATATTATAGTGGTGGACTGTCATGGTAAGATTTCATATCTTTTAAGTTTTAACTACTTTTAATCTAAATAATTTTATTATATAACCATGTATTATTTTGAAGAGGTATAGAAAAAAAAAGAGCTTAATTGATATAAACCGTTGATGCGTGAGAGTTTTACAAATATTATTATGTAATAT
>PYAF01001751.1:977674-995543 GCA_007407185.1 Glycine tomentella | reverse complement strand
AAATATTTTAGTTACATTTTAGTTAATTTTTAATTTTTTTATTAATTAAAAAACTTATTTATTTTTTGATATACAAACTTTTTTTAAGTAATTTTTAGCATTTTTTAAAATATTACTTAAAATAACATTTTTTAAATGTTATTTTTTATAATTTTTTTCCATTTTTATCCTTAATATATTTATCAAATTTCTTGATTACCCTTTTAAAATAAATTATGACTTTATTTTTTTCAATCATTTTACACTTTTCAATTATTTCAATAGTTAATTTTATTGAACATAATAGTCTAAATAATTAATTGATTGAGATAAATATTTTATTTAAACATTTTGGAAACTCATTTTTCTTTTGTTAATTTTCAGCATCTTGAAGATCCCATCCTCTTCCATGTATCCAATATTTGAGCGTGTAATACTTGGACAAGGCAAGTTTTCTATAGGGAATAACCTGGAAAGTTTGGTTGCTTTACTTTGTTCATTGTCAATGGGGATATCCTTAGGTCTTTCATATATGTTTTAATTTTTATGGTTTCTGTACTTCTGTAACTATGAATAGAGTTCTTTGATGTTACACGTTTGAAAAGATTAGGGTCAGGGTCATGAAGTTGAAGCAGGAGACTTGTTTATTTATTTATTTATTAATTATGATCACAACAAGACTCTGTCTTTATTAGCAGTGTGGTTGAACTGAAATATATAGATTACCATGTTTTATATTAATAATTTATTTGCATGATTTTTATGATCAAAACTTTGGGTTGGCAAAAACATGATTGAATTAAAGATATTTACCTCAAGAAATTCAACCTTTGGGCGTTTGCCTCATTGTCATTTATTGAGTAATAAAAAGAAGCATATTACAAGGCACAAATTGTGAATCAAATGAATCTATCATTGCAATTTTGTCATAATTATAAGAAAATAGTTTGAATTCAAATATTTTTTTAGTTCATCGTTAGTATAAAAGAGATATAAATGAAAAAAATTAAATGAAAAAAATAATTAATGTTACATTAAAAATTAAATTATATAATTATTTTAGAATATTTTTTTCTTATACAATAATTATAATATAAAGAAGAAATAATTTATTTTAAAAATCAAGATATTTATTTAATTAAAGAGAAAATTAAAAATAAAAAGACACAAAATGGATTATTTTTGAATTTTCACCTTTATTGTATTTTTAATACTTAGAACATATAATAGGTGAACTGGTATTGTATACTTAATTTAGGTTGTATATAATATATACTCTTAACATATTTTTTTTATAGCCTTTTTCTCTTGGCCATGAGATGAATCCGAAGGCTTATCATTGCTGATAGAGAGAACCGTAGAGAGTAAGTTGACGAAGTTCCAAATCCGAGTTTTGACGAACCGGGAAGTTACGGCGGAAGAAAACCTCTTGCAGTTGCAGTTGTTGCTGCGGGTAGTTGAATTTAGTACATTTTGATTTTCACACTAAAGTTTTTGCTGTGTTACAATGGAGGAGCTGAGATCTGCTATGGAGGAGCACATGGACCTTATGGCAGATCTTGTTCAGAAATTCTCTTCGGATCTTCGCGCTGGCTTTCGCCCCGCTTACGATAACTTTATCGGTTTTTTCCATGCCATTGACTGGAAGGTAGCCCTCCAATTTTAGTTTAATTCATCTCTGTTCGTTGTGGATTTCTGGGTTTTCAATTTAAGCTCAATGTTTTTGTTCTTTGTTTGATGGGCTTTGAATTGTGGATTTCTGGGTTTTTAATTTATGGTTGACAACATCATTAGCATGATGCATTGAATGTGAGTTATAAGGTTGACATAGTGGTTGAAAGATTGAAGGAAGAAGGGGGAGAGGTCGTGAGTTCAAATCACTGACATTCTAACAAAAAAAAAAAAAAAAACTAACAACTAACGTTGACTGATCCAAGAAAAGCATAATACATTGAATCATTAGCAGCTATAAATGGAAAATGATCAATGGAAGAGTTTTCCTGCGTGTTTGGTTACTCTTCACGTCAAAATTGATCCACATCTCCAGAAGCATATATGTGTAGTTTCTGCGTCTTTAAAATCAATTGTTTGATGTGTTTTCTGGCTCTTAACACGAATCCTTAGTGCAGTACCAAACACACACTTCATGTTTGTTCTTGACAGCAATATCTTGAGATTTTGCAATCTATACACTGTACTATTTAGTGTACAATGCATATAACATTTGGATAGATAATACACTCTCTGAATACTGACTTTCAGTGTTTTCTGTTCTCATATTGTTCAATCTTTATCATATTTCATTTTTTCTGAACTTTCTTACCATTGGCACCTTTTGATTCACTCATTTTTCATTTCACTTTGTTTCAGGAACCTTGGTTAATGGGCTTATTAGGATTCCATGTTGTGTTGATGCTTGTAGCTATCATTTCTAGGAAGAAGACAAACTTTCAAATGTTCTTGTTCCTTTTGACATGTATGTGACGTTCCTTATTTATTTTATCGAATGTATTTTCAAATCAACTATGTAGGCATAATTAAAACCGCTCTATTGCTTTTCATGCAGCTAGCTTCATTCCTGTTTGAATTTGTTGCTTTCCTTTATCCTTCGTCATATTAAAGTTAGTGCCTTGCCTATATGTGAAATGCCAAGCAGATATTATGTGAAATTGACAGGAATGCTATCCTATATTCTGTTTGGCTTGGGGCTTCATCCATATAAAGCATTTTTCTTTTCATGTTTTTATAATTGCAAACATACCAGAAATCTTCAAATTAGAGAGACAAATCCAGTCATTTTAGCCCATTGAAACCGTATATTCTTTTGCATAGTGAAGAGCTCAGATGATTATAAATTCTCCAAATCATTTATGTCAGGATTTCTTTAAAGATGAGAAAT
The DNA here is from genome assembly GCA_007407185.1 of Glycine tomentella. NCBI lineage: Eukaryota > Viridiplantae > Streptophyta > Magnoliopsida > Fabales > Fabaceae > Glycine > Glycine tomentella. The sequence goes on along the minus strand of PYAF01001751.1, from coordinate 992,665 downwards.
TTGATGATGGATTATCTTAGCCATTGATCTGGTGGTGATATGTTGTATCCTACTATCCTTTTAATCCACTAAATTGAATATTCAAGCTCAATACATTCAGGGTCAATGTGCTGGAATGCTGGTGGCAATGTTTTAGGACCCTTGGTTTTTTAATGCTACCCATAACAGGGCTTGGTTTAGATAATGGGTCAAGTGGCGCAACTATTGGACTCTATACTAAGGGTAAGAAGGTTCTTGAGGGATGTGAAGGAACTCGATTGACAGGTTGTTAGTATGTATATAGGGGGTCAAGGTTAGTTTGATAAAGGGGCAGGTTGATTTTGTTGTCAGGCTTTTTTGCTGGGCAGAGAAAGTACTTCCTCTGAGGAGCTTTTGATCTGGGAGAGGGAGTGATTCTTCTGTTGTATCTGCTCATAGAGCTTGTTTTCAGATTCAATAAAACTCTCAGTTTTGTTCCAAATTCTTAGTCTGCAACACAATGTTTTCGGGAATATGGTTGTGCTGTTGAAGTTAAGGCTGTATTCTTGAGGATGTACTTGGCAGTTGAAATTATGAATTGGGAACTTAACACACAGACTAATGTGGTCTAACTCTAACAAGACCATTTCACATGCTTGACAATTCCACCACAAGTAGCAATCTTTGATTTAGTATGGAAATAAAAGAATAGGTTGATATTTGAGCTCAAGTTTTTACTTCAGATAAGGGTAAAATCGAGTCTGGCAAGACCATTCACATGCTTGACAATTCCACAAGTAGCAATCTTTGATTTAGTATGGAATTAAAAGAACAAGTGGATATTTGAGCTTAAGTTATTAATTGAGATAAGGGTAAAATTGGATGTAGCCATTCCCTGGAGTTATAATTAATTGCACAAGGGATGTATCTGAGGTTAAACTTAAGGTCTAGGAGTTATATGTAAAATGTTGAAGATTCTTCAAGATTACATGTTGGAGTCAATATTGTAATATATCAGATGCAAGGGTCTTCTATATATTGGTGAACTGGCCTGGCATCGTTGAGGTGCTTTCAGAGGGTGAGGACCAAGGACTGTATTTATGGTCATAAGATTTGTTCATGTAATTTCACTAGACTGATAATGTGTTAGCAAGTTACTTGTTGTGTCTAGTGTGACTGGCAAATATGGATATGGGATTGTCTGCCTGAGTCTTATATTTTACTGAATTCATCTTTCTTAAAACAGAAAAGTCGCATCACACTTAAATGATGCACATGTGCCCTTTACCATCTCAAAGGCCAGCTGTTAAAGTGTAAAATGTTTGTTACTAGTAGATGCCCGGTGATGGTTATATTTATCTGTCACTAGAAATTATTTTTTGTTGATAATCAGTGCACTTTTCTATGACTAGTTTTTCATTTTAACATCATCAACCTTTCACTTTTATCCATTTTAATGACTTCGAATTTTTGTGTTTGAACTTTGCAATTCCTACTAGGAACGTGCTTTAACTTTTATTAATATTTTCCATCTCCTTGTAGTCTATTAAATTTTCTCTTCGTTGTCACAATTTCATTATATGAAGTGTGAGTTTTCGTTGGTAAGAGATGGTGATCAAGACACTGCATCTACTTGGTCCAGAGGTACTCAAGAAAAATGTTTTTAGATACTTGGGATCAATTTTGTAAAAAGGTGGTGAGATTGATGAGGATGTAAATCATAGAATCAAAGCAGGTGGATGAAATGGCGGAGTGCGTCGAGGATTTTGTGTTACTGCAAAATTTCCCTTAAGCTAAAAGGAAAATTCTATAGAACGGCTGTAAGACCGGCAATGTTATATGGAGCAGAATGCTGGCCAGCATATAGGTAACATGAGCATAAAATAAGGGTAGCAGAAATGAGGATATTAAGATGGATGCGTGGTTATACGAAGATGGATAAGATAAGAAATGAGGATATTCGACGAAAGGTATCAGTGGTATCAGTATATGAAAAGATGAGAGAGCATAGATTGAGGTGGTTTGGGTATGTCATGAGACGACCACTGAATGTTCCCGTAAGAACAAGAGTTTGTTACCAAGAGCTCGACACAAAGAGAGGTAGAGGTCAACCGAAACTTACATGGTGAAAGGTAATTAAACAAGACCTAATGGAGTGGGATATAAATTGGCAGACGGTATGGCTTAGGACAGAGTGGAGAAAAGCTATAAACTTGGTGGAGGGTTAAACCCATTAATAGTTCTATGTTCCAATCGTTCTTTTTTTTTAGTTTTTTTCCTCTTCTCTCCTTTTCCTTTCACCCCTCTTTTATTTTAGTTATTTTTCCTCTCTTTTGTCTTTTTTCCACTTTTTCTTCCCCTCTTCCTTTCTCTTTGTCTTATTTCCGATTTATCATTGGATTCATCTACCACCGACCCCAATTAACTTGAGTTAAAGGTGCTGTTGATATTGATGTTGATGTTGTCACAATAGAACACTATGACGTTGTTTGCACTTTGCATCATTTTTAGTCAATCTCCCTAGTGGGAAAATACTTGGTTATTTTATCTTTTATTAAATTAAACCATTCTTGAAGCTTGTCTTACCTGACAAATTGTTTTGATGCAGTGGCTGGTGTATATCTTGCTGAGAGTCTGAACAGATTTTTGGGTAAAAACTGGAAAAGCTTCTCTAGTCAGAATTACTTTGATCCAAGTGGACTATTTATGTCTGTTCTTTGGTCTGGACCACTTCTTGTTATTTCTATGATAATCTTGGTTAGTACTTTCTTTCACACAACCTTTTCAGTGCTAGTATTTTTTCCATATCGAATATTGACTTGAAGTATCTTTCTCTATATGCAGATCAATACACTCTTCTCCTTATGTTACATGATTGTTAGGTGGAAAAGAGCCGAACTGAGACATCGTGCAAGGGCTGCTCGCAATAAACAGGACTAGTTGTTTTGTTGTGGGATTTTGATGGATTACACTCTGAAGGAGTTCATGTCAATGGCAATGTAATAATATGTTTTTACAAGAATTTTGTTTTTTCCTTTTTTTTAAAAAAAAAAAATCAGATTTAGTACTTGTTATTTCCAATTATGTTTGTGTACACTATTAACGGGATTATGAATCTTAAAATTATTGGACCAAGATTTCCAGGCTTGAATTACACTGAACCCCGATAGTCTAATCATTCCAAGAGTCCCATCAATTTAGGACATAGAGAACATTCCCAACCAATATTTATCTACATTAATGAAAATACTCAAAATTGAGCTAGTAAATAGTCGGTCCTTATTTTTGGCTACTTAATGTTGCTTTAGCTATATCTTTAATATTTAATCACATTTCTTTTTGTTATCACATTGATACGGATTATTCATTAACTTTATTAATAACTAATATTTATTTGGGAACTTTAGTAAGATACTTTCCTTTCAACTATCATTTTTTTTTATCTACATTAATGAAATTCAATATCTAGTCTAAGGGAATCGAGTTAAATACTACTTGGACTAACAACTTGTAGGTAAAAAAAAAATTGGGAGAGAATATCCTGTCAAAGGTGATCAATTAAGTTTGTTGACGGAGATTATTCATTAATAAAATTGATGAATATATTATATTGATATTATGATTATGATAATTAAAAGAAAAACTAAACACATGGTTTTTTACTAGGTTGTGTCGAAATTTTGTAATATATTGTTAAATTATGAATAAATAATATATAATATATATTTATAATATAATTTTTTATGAAAAGTTGTTATGTGATGACTTTGATAATTTTTATAATAATTATTTTTAAAAAATATATTAAAATTTTCAACAAAAATATATTAAAGTAATTTTTTATTAATTAATTGTAGAAAAATTAGAATCTTGTTGATCAATATTTTTAAGAACACTGATTAAGGAATTATTAATTATTTTTTTAGTTTCTATTTTTTTTAGAGTTGCATTAAAATTCATTAAAAAAAGTGTTCGGTTACATTCTCCAATAAAAAATATTTTTATTTCTTATTTCCTCTGGTTCACTTAACATTTTCTAAAACTCTTAAATTATTTTCTTATTTGACATTTCAACATGACCAAATATGTACCCCCAAAAAAAAAGAATTAACATGATCAAATCATTTAAAAAAATTGAAACATCTACACTTTCAAATTGTCTGTGCATACAAAGAATCCTGATCGAGTAAAACCACCCATTTAAAATTAAAAAAGAAAAATCCGCATTTAAAAGCCAATTAAAAACCCAGCAAGAAATAGCCGTTGGCAATTCGTAGCAAAAAGGTCAGCATTTTCTAATAGTAATTCAAACTCTCTCTCCCTCTCATTTCTTCCTCACTCTCTCTCTCCTTCACTTCTTCAAGCAATCAGCAAACTGAACCAAGAAAAAAAACACCGTTCGTTTCGACGATGGGTTCAGAGAAGCAATCGAAGGCGGAAGAAGAAGAGGGTGAAATCCCGGTGCTAACGGTGCTGAAGAACAACACCATCCTCAAAAACATCTTCATCGTGAACAAGCCCCCGGAGGAGCAGTCACGTGCCGATCACGTGGACGTGCTCCTTGTTGGTCGTCACCCGGACTGCCACCTCATGCTGACTCACCCCAGCATCAGCCGCTTCCACCTTCAGATCCGCTCCAAACCCTCTTCCAGAACCTTCACCCTCCTCGACCTATCTTCCGGTATTCAATCACTCGCTTTTCTTTTTCTTTTTTCTTTTTTCTTAATTGAATGCATCTGTGTTTTTGAGGGTTCTTGAATGTTGATGACGTGGCAGTGCACGGGACGTGGGTTTCGGGGAGGAGGATTGAACCGATGGTGAGCGTGGAGATGAAGGAAGGTGAAACACTCCGGATTGGGGTATCCAGCAGGGTTTACCGTCTGCATTGGATTCCGATTAGTCGCGCCTATGATTTGGAGAATCCGTTCGTGGCACAGTTGGATTCGGTTGCGGAAGGGGAAGAGGAAGAAGAAGAAGAAGAAGAAGAAGAGGAGGAGGAGAAAATGCAGGTACGAATACGATATCACTCGCTATGTTTGCGAGATTGTCTTGATTCTTTTTATTAATTTGCTTTGAATTGTTTTGTTCTGTTTGGGAGTTTAGGGGTTTGAATAGGATGGGAGAATTATTTGAGGTTCATAAATAACGTGAATTGAGTTAGGGAAGCATTCACATTTCTAAATTAGTTAGCTCACCAAGTTGCTGACAAGCTCGACATAATTGGTGGATAGTTGAGTCTCTTAAACACGTTCAAGTGTAAGGGGTTTGATTACTAGTCGTGTGCATGAAAAAACTTTGATAAGAGAGGTAAAATCCACTTTTGTTGATCTCTACGTCTCAGTTAAACATTAGTCTTTCAACTATGAACTAGGAAATACTTTTAGTGTTCATAAAAGTGAATACCACACAAGATCTTTTGTTTATTTTGAGAGTATTACCATAATTAGATAAAATAAATTACAGTAATTTATTTTGTTTTGAATGATTTGAGTTATGGCCTTTAATAAAAAGCTTTGTTTATGAGAGGTAAAACTCACTTTGTTGATTTTCACGTCTCAAAAGACATTAGACATTAGTTTCTGGCTGTCTGTTATGGACTACTTTTAGTGCTCATAGAAAAGATACCACAAAAGGTGTGGGCATGTATTTATGTCTAGCTTCATTTTATAGTTTTTTTTTTTTTTTTTTTTACATTTTTTAAAAAATTTATTTTAATTTTAAATTTTATACAAGTGCAAATAGAGTATTGCAATGATTAAATAAAATAGTGTAACGTTACAATATTATACTGTTTTTCTAATGATTCGTGTGATCAACTTTAAAAAATCAGTTCTCTTTTTCGATTCATATTAATTTATTTGTTTTACTATTAGTCAAGTCTTGTGTTATAGTATTTTTTAAAATTTGCCGTGTCCCTTTGTCCAGGTTGTGACGTACTTAAATGTTTATTTCATTGTTTTTTGTGAGTAATGTTTGAACTGAGAGTCATGCTAGCGTTGATTGATCCATGTACCAGGCTTGCTTTTCTGTTTTCTGTTGTAATTATAATATGTTCTTTACATTTCTGTTTTTGGGACCTGCAGAACTTGAATTGCTGTCCTGCTGAAATGGAAGAAATTGAATCAGTGGATTCAGTACTTGAGGATCTCAGTTCTTTATTCCTTGACGAGAATGTGGAACTAACTGTGACAGAGGAGATTCCCTTGGAACCTTGGATGCTGGAAGACATGGTTTCTTTATGTTGTGAGGAAGAAAGGAAGAGCCCATCAAAAGAGGAAGCAATTGGAATCTCAAGTGACCCTTTTGGAACTGAAACATCATATTGCCTACGATATCTGATGATGAAAACAATTTGTGTGACTCTGTAAGCCAGGTTCTATCGCCACCTTATGTGGAATCACTTGTCCAATGTGATGACACACTGACAGAAAATTTGTCTGAGACTTCATGTTTGCCAGCTGTGGAAGTTGTTTTGGAGACAAAAATGCTGCAATTCCATACTCCACCTGATACAATTACATCTCCATTGCCATCTGGTCATGAGAATTCGATTGAAAAGCATTATTTCAGCTTGCCTGTAAATACAGCTCCTTCATCTCTTGATGAGAAAAGTGCACCTGTAGCTGTAATAGTGCCTAAAGAAACTGAATGTGTATCTGAAGATGATGAAAGCATTATAGATAATTTTACAGTTCCAGAATCTCTTCATGCAGCTGAAGATGTAATAACACCTAATGAATCTGAATCCGAATGTACCCTCAGAGATGATGCGGGAGCTGGAATTTTCAATTCTGAGGATATGTTTCTAGCAGTTGAGGAAGTTGTTATGCCTGGAACCAAAGTTGAACAAATCAAAGTTGTTGAGAAAGATATGTATAGGTCACTTTCACAGCTGCTGAATGATAAATTTTGTCAAGACCAAGGGCACTCACTCAATGAAATGGTTCAAGATGTTAGAAACAAGCACACAGATAGCACCTCCCCCACACTACATCAGATAGAATCAGTCAATTTGTCAATGCAAGAAGTAGTTTTGAATATTATGAATGAGGACCAGACCCTGCACTCTGAAATGGAAATCCTTGAAAGCTGCATAAAAGCAATGGAGAAAACTTCAACAAATATTTGGTCAAGAAGAGGTAAAGCTACTATTGCTCCTCAGGTTCGAACTAGCAAGAGCATACTGAAGAATGCAGCCAATGTTGAAGTTGCAATGAGCAGTGAGAAGGATATCAGAAACAGAACAATATCAAAGAATCTTTCGTCTGTTCTGGATGGGGAAGTAGAAGAAGACGAAGAAATTTACACTCCAGATAAAGAAAACATCAGTCCAAATACTCTCCACTTGCAATTTTTAAAGAAGGTTAAAATAGAAGATATTAAACATTCCAAGTCACAAAGGTCACGATGCATTTCCAGGGATACATTTAATTGTGATATCTATCCAAATGAAAGCATAAATCCCAATTTATGCAACATGAACGAGAAGGATCTTTTCTCTGTTTTGGATGGGGAAGTAAAGGAAAAAGAAATCTTCATTCCTGAGGAGGAAAACTTCAGTCCAAATGCCCTTCAATTGTGGCTTCTGAAAAAGAAGGGTAAGGTAGAAGAAATTAAACGTTCCAAGTCACAAAGATCACCCCTTTCAAAGGGTACGTTTAATCATGACATGTATCCAAATGAAAACATAGGCTCCACTTTATGCAACATGAACCAGAAGGATAGCATAAATAGAACAATTTCAATGGATCTTTTCTCTGATTTGGATGGGGAAGAAGAGGAAGAAGAAATCTTCACTCCAGATAAGGAAAACTTCAGTCCAAATACCCTTCAATTGCGGCTTCTGAAAAAGAAAGGCAAGGTAGAAGAAATTAAACATTCCAAGTCACAAAGGTCACCCCTTTCAAAGGGTACATTTAATCCTGACACGTATCCAAATGAAAGCATAGGCCCCTCTTTATGCAAAATAAACCAGAAGGATATCATAAACAAAACACTCTCAAAGGATTTTCTCCCTAATTTGGATGGGGAAGAAGAGAAAGAAGTGATCTTCACTCCAGATAAGGAAAACTTCAGTCCAAATACCCTTCGATTGCAGCTTTTGAAAAAGAAGGATAATTGTTGTCCCAACTTATATCCAGATGAAAATATGAGCCGCACCTCAAACAAAGAGAATCAAACTCTAAAAGGAGTCCAGGGTCAAAAATTGAAAAGAAAGCCTTTCAGCAGCCATATCAAATTCGCACCGGAGCAAGATTGTAAGAACAGAGTGGAAAGGGTACCCTTCCAATCACTGAAGAACTCAGGAGACAAGAGAAGATCAGGCACTTTTTGTCCTGTTTCTGCTTCCAAAAGCCTGCATTTCAGTAATTGTGGACAAATTTTAGATCAGCGTATTACCCCTTCTGTAAGTTGACATAGTAAAATATCATGCATTCATGTTTATTGAGAATGGTTCAATACATTGTTTAGTATATGCTTACTTACATCTGTTTCATTTGCAGGATATTAGTAGGGTGCAAAAGAAGAGCAGCTGGGACATGATCGTGGATACTACTTCTCTTGTGAACAAGGAATCAAGGAAAGCTCTGCAGCTTTTACAAGGTCTCAAAGGGACTCGCTTAATCATTCCAAGATTGGGTAATGTGTTTTAAAATATTATGTGCCTTGTTCTTTACTATTTCAAATGAAGTGGTGTTGTTTCTAACAGATGCAGTTATCACTCTGCAATGTCAGTCATAAGGGAACTTGAACGCATGAAGAAGCAGTTCACAATTTTCAGAAGAATTTCAGAGGCTTCTTTGGCATTGGAATGGATTGAAGAATGTATGGTGAAGTCAAACTGGTGGATTCATAACCAGAGCTCAGTGGATGAAGAAAGGCTAATTGCTCCAACCCCACCTGCTTCTCCTCAGACTCAGTTTAGTGAAGAGAGTTGGGCTTCTCTTTCACCCCAGAAGTTCTCCATGGAAATTGCTTCACCAACAGTAGAAGATCATATCCTTGATTTTGCTCTTATATACAGAAGAAACCAAAATGATGGACAACTTGTCCTGCTCAGTGAGGATGTCACTTTGAAAATCAAATGCATGGCAGAGGTATCGTAAATTATCTATATAACATTACTCCTTTCATATTACTCTACTCTCATATTTTAAGCTTTGACATTACTCTTTCTGTGACTGCTTCAGGGGTTGCTATGTGAGCCAGTGCAAGAGTTTCGTGAGAGTCTAGTGAATCCATTCTCTGAGAGGTTCTTGTGGGATAACAGCGTTCCTCGAGGACAGACTTGGTCTTGCCAAGACGACGTAGTCTTAAGGGAGAAATATTGTCGTTTAGGGAAGCCATCAAAGGGTGTTGCAAGTGGTTTAAAGCTCATTCTGCTTCACAACTCTCAATATGGGCTGTGAGCCAGTGGCATGCAGTTCAGTTGAGCCTGCTGAACAGTTTTGATTGACCAATATTCTCATTTGCTGGTAGCAATGTCTTAATTTTTTTCTTCTAGCAAATATTACCTACAAATATATAGCAAACAATAATCAATCAGATTTTATTTAGCTTGGTAGCAATGTTTTAAAACCCTCCTCGCAACAGGGATTGTGAGTAGTATCGCTGGCTACATCAAAATATTTATTTTCAGTGTTTTCTCCTTAGATGTATTATTTTACATTACAAATATAATGATAATTATTTTTCAATTTATTATTATAACATATAGGATTTGTTTGGATAAACACCTTAATTAAGGTCTTATTCAATAAGTATTTACCATTAAATAAATTTAAAATTGCTTTTATAATCAAAGAAAAAATAGGATTAAACTATCTTTTATAAAGAATTTATTTGAAAAACAAATTGTTTTGTTTAGTGAATAGTTAAAGAATCGTTTTCAATTTGAACACCTACTCCTTAAATATAAATTTGTGTTTTTTTAGTTTTAATTCTTATAATTTTTTTCCTTTTTAATAATTGATGTAAGTTTAAGCTTTCTCAATTTTTTCAAGCACATTTTCTTTTCATCCACAAAACTTAGACCTAAATTTTTTATTAAATTTTTAGGGTCTAGCACTACTTGAACAATAAATATTTTTAATATATAAATTATATTTTAGATTTATAATAAATAAATTTATATTGTGATACAAGATCATTTTAACTATTTATAATTTCTTTAAAAAAATATTAAATTCAATTTTAACATAAAAATTAAATAATAATTTAAGAATATTAAATATATGAACAAAGATAAAGAAAAAAGTGATATTAGATCATCAATTTTTAACTAGTTATTTGTTAATCAAATTAAAAATAAAAATAAGAAGTATAGTTTTTAAAAAGTAAAATAAGTGCTCGATATATGAAATTAAGATAATGCATTTGATAACAACACCTAAAAATTCTCTCAAAATAGTGTTTCAGATTTATAATAAATTAGTAGATTAATATTAGTATAATTGGTAGAAAATATTTTTTTCTTCTAAAAAGATAAACTATTATTCGTGGGTTAAAAAAACTATTATTTGTTTCATTTTATAAAATTCAATAAAATTGGTTAATACGTAAAAGATATTTTCATTACTTTGACATGATATTTTTCAAAAAGATTATTCTTTATATATCAAAATGGACAAAGTTAAACACCAAAAAGGTAACATTCTTCTTTTTTGGTAAAAGCTTAGAAGTTAGAACCAAACCATCTTGTACTTCTCGGCTAATTCATTTTATTTTATGCTCTGTCAAAAGTAGAGCTACCTTATGCAGGAATTAGAGGATTCATAAGAATCTAATAATGAAGCCTAGAGTAATTAGGATAACCATAGGCATGAGCTATAAAAATATTAAAAGCACGCTTAAATTAGCTAATTTTGATTAACATCACAAGAGAACTAACAAAGTATTTTTTTTGTTTTATTTTTCAAAAACAATCACAACCTCATGAATCTGGTATTAAGCAATCATCCAATTGGTCACATGGGAGGCCTTCCTTCATCTAACGGTTCTCGAGCTTGCTCTATATACTGAATCTCAATCATATCCATTCGCAGGTTTCGTTCATTGCCTCAAAAATATCCTGGAAATATGTTAGCAACTGGTTGACCCAATCAAGTTTGCTGAAAAAGGTTTGGACCATGAATTTTTAATCACGTGTAGGGCTGTCGCACAAAAATCTTCAAAATTGTACCAAGTTATCAAAGTCACATAACTAGGAACTGCAAATTTTAGGCATGCTAGTTCATCAGAGTAACACCTAGATATTGTGTTAAGGTGGTGGTAGGCAAGATTCTATTTGCACTGTGTGAATGCGGATGACACAGCTGGAGAAAGCTTTTCCATGTTTTAGTGACCAAACATGATACCAACAGCATCCCTAGAATGCAAATTCACATGTAAAATTGCATATCTAAAAAGTTCCAGCATCATAAAGAAGGTAAAACGTAAAGTTAGTATCATTTTCTTAACAAAGGGATTAAGAAGAAGAATAGTGATCATTCATCTCGGAATAGAAAAGTAAACAGAATAATCTATGCTTATAATGAATAGTATTACGACAACCATAGTTCCCAGAGCTCTGATTTTATATTAGTGATAGCATCATATGTTAATGTTTGCAGTGATTTGCAGACTTCTCTGCCCAAAAATTTGGAAGGACGTGAATTTGATAGAATATAGTATTTTATAGCTGTTACCTGTATGGATTTAACCATTATAAAAGCTAGGCCTGCCACTGTTAGTGAGCTCCTTACTTTCTTCCAAATATTTGAAGAAGGCAGATAGTGCAATTTTATCATTGTGATTGTCTCTCTTAACCAACCACCCCTCAATAAATTGGACATTTACATCCCTGTCAGAAATTGTGAGCCATAGTTATTAAGGAAACAGGATAGTGGAAGATGGGAGAAACACAGCATAACAACACTGATTAATAATTTATTTGCATGAAGTGGGTTCTATAAGTAAATGAACACAAAATGAGAAAACAAAACCACAAAAGCAAAGATGTGAATGAAGTTTTAGAAAGAAACATCAACACACCTTTTCAAGGCAAGCACTTCATAATTTCTCCGTAGGTAATCAGCATGGTTTTTAAGAGCATCCTGCGCATATGGTCTGCCTATAGTCCTTATTGCAGCTGCATTTAATAAAGTTTCCAATGAACCATGCTTTTTAATAAGCTTTAGAGCAGTCTTCCGACCAAAACTAGGGACCAGATGTTGGATACCAGGAACACCATCAACCTCATCACCTACAATACATCCTACACAATCACAGCATACATAAATCGAAATGTTAGTCATAATGGCATTACCATTTAGCCATTAAGTAATGACACAAATTTTAAACAGTGTAAGAAAAAATCAACTATGTTGTATTGGTTTAGATCAGCATACTTGAGATTTAGTTAGTGAAAAGCCCATTAAAAGGTATCTAATCAACATAATTTGTAACATAAAGCTTATTCAAAAGAATTGAAATACTTTTTTTATAATAGATTTTATTTTGTATAACTAAGAAGTATTTGGGGCTTCTTATTTGACACCCAACTAATTTCCCCTTCCACCGGTGGCGACTCCATTCCCAAGCCAGGGATCAAACCCCATTGCTTAATTAAGGAACAAAAGTGACGAACCACCTGTGCCAACGACTCAGTTATATTTATAATAGAAAATATATAAACTGGCTTAGCCTCAATTTTTTATATATTGAAAATGGATATTCAGAATAAAATGTAAAGGATGGACATATCAAACATAAATAAACTTTAGTTTATATTACACTCACTAAGGCTCAGATCAGATTCTGGGTCACAATTGTACTGATCCCTGTAGTGCCTCAAGGTGTAGAAGGACCACCTTTGTAACTCTGGCAAAGGCATAACTATTTGCACATCATCAGATATTAGTTGCTTAAAATCCTTATCAGGGGAGGCAATAACCACTCGAAATCCTTTATTGAGAACTTGTCCAGCAAGAGTAGCTACAACATCATCAGCTTCATGGCCATCAACTTTTATAACCTGTATGGTTTCATCTTGTCACTAATGAGTAATGAATAATATGATTGAATAAAAGTAAACTGACTTCACTTTTGCTCACATTTATGAGAATGATAATGTGCATATTCTATGATTGATAAACAAAAACAATAACTTAAAGAATGCTTGAGAAGAAAAGGAATGGTATCATTAACTTGCTAGTCTCCATATTGTTACTTACCTGTAATTATAATTCAAATATGTAGCCACTGTATGTTTATGTTTCTAAATATGATAGCTTCACAACAGACTTCTGTTTTGCAAACCCATCTACATACCCAGAAACCAGTAGTACATGGTAGATTGAAATCAAACCATATGTGTGACAATCACTTTACAACCAGGAAGTAATGCGACACTTTTATGTTGAAAATGCATAAATATTTGGTAAAGACATCAACTGTTTGTTTAGAAACCCTCACAAATAGATTCATAGGGAGAATAGAAGATAACTTTTCTGTTACTCTTTAACTCTTGTAGTTCCAGAATATGTTTGTGATTTGGAGGAATAGAAATTTTGAACTGGTAGGCATCCAAGCAAGCATTTAACTTTTTTATGTACTTTTCAGGAAAGGAATAAAATATTCAAGAAATGAAGCATATTACTCATCCAAAATAAATTTATATGCAAATATGCCAAAAAATTAGAAGGAAAATGAAATAATAGCAATGATACAGAACAACTCACTGGCACATTGCATTTTCCGAGAACATCATTGATAACTTGGAGGTACCTCCCAACATGGCCGCTTGAAAATGTTTTCATAGATGATATGTGTCTCGTGAATTTTCTCCTATGTGCTTTATATGAAGGTAGCAACTTTCTGCGATGCTCACTGCCCCTTTCTCCATCAATAACCTGCTCAATCATTTCAACGCCTAAGAAAGAGAGAAATGAAAAAAATAGATACAAAGAACATGAAGGAAAAAAATCCCAGCTGATGAGCCAGAAGTGGGTGAACCGTAGTTTAACCCGGATTTTGATATCATAGAAGTACTAAATACGAGGTAACCTCGTGCATAATTATAGGGAACTAATATGACTTCAGGGACTAATTTATAATTTATGTTCTCATATTACAATTGGAATAAGAGAGTTTGGCTTCGAGTACTGAGTAGGATTATCTACATTGGAAAATGTTTGTCCTATATACGAAAAAAAAAAATTACAAATTGAATTTTACCAAGATAATCTATATAAAAAAGTTTGTATTAAATGTTAGGTTGAACTTAAGAGCTTGTTTGGATAACAGTAACTAGCTTTCATTCTAAAGCAACAAGGGACTTGCATCTACTTTCTTGTCTTGGAAAGTGGGAAAATCCCGTTGAACGTGGTTTCAACGGGGAATCAAACACACTCTTCTGATCACAGAACACGGTAACAAAAAGTAAGCACTTGCATCAAAATTTCATCCTTTGAAAAAAAAATGAGTAGAGTTAGAGGGGTTACTTACAGCAATGACAGGGTCGGTGTGGCTGACATGGTCGAGAAACAGAGAGAGCCATCGCCCGAGAGAGTGCAAGCTGGGCTTGCTTCCTTCGTAACAGAGCGGGTTAACGTCTAAGAAGAACACCCTCTTCTTCTTTTCGGGGAGAGGTTGCGAGCCATGTGTTTGATCTAATGACTCGGTGAATAACGCCTTTTCTGTTTTCTTGGGAGTTGTTACGGTTATTGCAGTTGCTGTCCTTTGGGTTCTGCAGGATGTGAAAAGGGTTGGGTTGTGATTGCAAGGGAAGCGAGGCTGAACGTAAAGGCTTGCTAACAGACTCATTTCCAACGTTTTCATCTTCTCTATAACATCATCGTGATTACTGTCTCAACACTCGGGTTGTGAAATATGCGATGTTGGGATTTGGGAAAATGGATTATGCTTTGTCACTTTTACGAGCGACTATGAGATATTAGAACAGGAAAATCTAATCTTCACCCACTTGGCATTGCATATAGTGTAACACGTGGCTGGTTTTTCAGACCAGTTTTTTTTTTTTTTTTTTTTTTG
>PYAF01001751.1:958265-977574 GCA_007407185.1 Glycine tomentella | reverse complement strand
TTTTTTTTTTTTTTTTTTTTTTTTGAGGATGGTTTTCAAGACTTCAGACCATGATTTATTGATTCTTCGTCTTAATTCTTTTCATCAGGCCCCCGTGGCACAATTTTGTAGATGTGTTCAACGCTGATTCCATCCAGTTTGAGGATAATTTTTACATGTTTGAGTTCTGATAATTTGATTCAAATGTATGTTAGGGATTATTTCAGTTACTGAAACACCTTATGAGATTTGGATAGAAAACTTAGTCTTAAGCTTAAGCACATTTATATATATGGAGATGTCGAGCGGAAGTGCAAATTAACATGTACTGGTTTCAGGTAAATAACTTATCCTTAAAATAGCGAGAGAAAATATTGCCTATATGGCTGTAAGTTAACTAGACACCATATCCTCCACTATGAGATTAACATGTTTTTCTCTTTTTAAATGCTTGGGATTTTATCCTTTGTTTTGTTGTAATGTAAGGTTTCTTGCACTGATTAAGAGGGTTTCTGCCATAAACCAATGTAAAATTCCAAATATACATTTCAAGGCATCTATTGAGAGTTTCAGCTTAACCATCTGCTCGTGGATGCTAGGAGGAACTAGAGAGAGTACAATAATTTGATGTTCGCCAAAATTTGCTTGTAAAGACCTTGAGCCTGTCAGAGACTATCGATTTAGGTAGCCCATGTAACTTGACAATATTGGTCATGAACACTACTGCAAAGTGCTTGCTTGTATAATCAGACTCTAGTGCAACAAAATGTGCTCACTTTGACAACCTATTGGCGGCCACCAAAGTTACAAATTAAGATTATAAACCATCTCAACGTCTTTCTAAATCTGATGTGGAATCGGTAAGGAGCCATTCAGGAAGAGTGGTACATTACTAGTATATGTTTAGCCTGTCAGCATATTGAAAACTGTTGCGCATGTTTCCTTATGTTTTCTTTCCAACCAGGCCAATAAAATTGAGAAGTAATTTCAGCTTTAGTTCTAGATATTCCTGAATGTCGTCTCACCTGTGACGTATGATATTCATCAAGAATTTGTTGAATCAAAGCACTATATTGTGGTATTACCAATTTACCATGTACCAACCGGTTCTTCCAATATACATCAACTGATCACAATTAATGGTTGCTATTATCACATAATCATAGTTCTTCCTTTAGCTGAGTGTAATCAAAACTCTTAATATATATTTTATTATTAATTAAAATTTATTAGAAAACTGAAATCATAATCAAAGCTCCCCATCAGAAAACAGTAAAATAGAATCTCCTCAATGAGAAGTGAAACTCATTTAATTTTATAATTTCCTATTACTTTCAACAAATAATAAATAATATACGTAAAAGAGTAACAAAAACAAAAAATATTACTAACATTTCTTTGATATTAAAGAGAGAATCCAGTTAAATGAGCCATTGCCAATGTATAAAAATCCTTTTTTTTTTAATTCGTATAAAAATACAATGCGAAGAAAATGAAAATGAAAATCATTCAATCATATTATGGGAGTAAAGGATATGGATTTTCTTATTTTAAACTTAGACACAACTGTCATTTAGTCTTCTTGTTCATAGCAAACAATTTAAGTCTATTAATTTAAAATAAGTTAAAATGGGAACCTTAAACCTTGACCTATAAGTCTACTAATTCTGCATCCATATGAATAAGACATCCATCCATTATTATATGTATGAGCTATATATGTCTACCACTAGTAAACTGATTTGCTGTACACTGTTGACACACCATAGAAGTATTGAGCAAATCCTATCCTATCATATATTCTACCTTTCATATTTTCTAGAATTAAAGCATTCACCCAAAACAAAAAATCCCTTAAATATTTAGTGCAATCCTGAAGAATCTGACTTCATCTAGCATTTAAGAGCATCCTTAGCACACTCTTCATCTTTGGTCTTGATTCTGGGGATGTACTAACACAAACACGAGCAATCTCGAGAATTGCAAGCATCTGGTTTCTGATTGCTTGTGATGTTCTACTGACATTAAAATCAAGAGTGTAATCCTGATTTGTTGAATTGCGCATAACCCACTTGACCAATTCCATTCCCTCTGTCACTGCCGGTTTTCCTGTCAGCAGTTCAAGCAGAATGACACCAAAGCTGTAGACATTCCCAGCCATTGTTACTGTCATTGTGTGTGCATACTCTGCCAACCAACAAACAAAGTTCAGAGCTTCAAAACACTAAGTGTGTTTGGATAAGTGTTTGCAAAATTGATTTTGAATGAAATTAACTATGAAAAAAAAAATATTAGAGTGAAGTGATATATGTTTGGATGTCTTGATCTTGTAAGCAAGTTTGATGTAAAACTTAATGTAAATTTTTCAAGCCAATGCAAAAGTTACTTTTTATTACTTCTAGTCAAACTGAGGTTTGTAGGAAAAATTAATTTTACAAAACAATAACCAAACATTTGACAGAAGACAAAAATTAATTCTAATGCTTTTAACCATGAAACCACACACATGCTAAAATAGCTTGGCAGTCTCACTGAATTCTGAATCAATGGGAGTGAATGCATGAGCAAAAATGTATAAATGCAATTTTCAGGATATGTACTCAAGTGTTTTATGAATTTAGTCAAGTTTGTCTTTGTTAATTCTAACAAAACTATACAGAAACAGTAATTAAATAATTACACAGGACTAATGTAAATGTGATAGAAACAACTTTGCTTAAAATATTCATAAACGTTTCTTCACTTAGTGGAATTCAAAAACTATTTGATCCACATTCCTACAATATGTATAGCATTTAGTGGTGGTTACATGAAGTTAATCTATGAACTATCAAAAACTAATAGGAATATAAAAGTTGAAGAGTTTTTTACCTGGAGGAATATAACCAACAGAACCAGCAACTGCAGAAAAATTCCCTGTACTCTTTGAGGGATCAATCACCTTGTAGTGTTCAATATCCCCCACTAGAGGCTCCTTGAGGGACTTCAGCATAATACTTTTACTTGACAAGTCAAGGAGTAGTATTGGACTGAAGGCGAATCCGTGAAGAAAAGAAAGTCCTTGAGCCACTCCAACAGCTATACTGTATCTGCTAGCCCAATCTAAAGTGGAACCCAAGCTACCATGAAGAACATCAAAGAGGGAACCATTTGAGATAAACTCGTATAGTATATAAGCTGTATCAGTGGATAGAACATAGCCCAAAGGAGTCATGACATTTGAATTGTTCAATTTTGCCAAGACTTCTAGCTCTTTCCCAAATTTATCATGACTTCCCACTGGCAATATCTTGTCAGACCAGTTCAGTTTCTTGACAAAATAGATTGATCCAGAAGGCATGATGGCCTTATAATACGTAGAAAATCTGGTCTTCAGAGTGACATTTGATGTTTCAGCAACAGCTTCCATGGCTTTGGAGAAGTCAATGCTGGATCTGTGTATTCCATTAGGAGTTAATAATTTACTTTGGATGACCCTGAGGATGCTGCTGATCTTCTCATGACGGTAAATGCTCATCATTAACCCTGTAATAGTGTCGTGACACTGATACCACCAGCAGGGTGACGCCAACAAGAAAAATAGCTGCTACAATTGCAATGAGAACTGTCACATTAACAGATATTCCCTTCTTAGAGACAGTGTTGGCCATTGGGTTTTCCTGTGCAGTATTATTTATCAGACTAGTTCCAGAATATACAACTTCAACATGTTCACTGAATTTTGGAATTTCACTAGACAGCGGTGGATTGTTAGCAAAAACTGTGTCAAAGCTTCCATTCCAGTTAGTTCAATGGGGATTAAACCAGAAAATTGGTTATTTGAGAGATCCAAGGCTTCCAGCCTATGAAAATTACCGAAACTGTTAGGAATATGACCACTATAAGTGGTTGCTACTAAGATTCAATAACACCTGCAGATTCCAGGGCATGCTTGGTATCACACCACTTAGCTGGTTTTTCCCAAGTTGGAGTTCTAAAAGAGATTTCAAGTTGCCAATGGATGTCGGTATGGAACCATTCAGTTTGTTTCTTTGCAAGTTCAGGAAGGAAAGACTGCTCAACTTTGAAATCTCAGATGGAATTGATCCACCCAGAGAATTCCAGCTCAAATTCAGTATTGACAACTTATGAAGTTGGCTAATTTGAATTGGGATTGTACCATTAAGCTTGTTCGAATGAAGCTTCAAGACATGAAGATTAGTAATATTAGTGAGCTGTGGCGGCAATACACCATTCAACTGATTATGAGCTAAATTCAACAATGCCAAATTCCTGCAAGAACTCAATTCAACCGGTATTGTTCCAGTCAAGTCATTGTTATCCAGCTCCAAGTATGTCAAATTAGGAACTGCTGCAATAGCAACTGAAGGAATGCTTCCACTCAGATTATTGTCCCCAAACCTCAACCTTAACAAATTTGGAGAAAAAATTGTAGGCAATGACCCATTTAACATATTATTCGACAAATCTACAACCTGCAACTGTGATGGGGATAAAAGGTCTTCGGGAATGGATCCTGACAAATCATTAAAACTAAGATCCAAACTCGTGAGATATTTTGTAATCCCAGGTGGTACAGGACCACTGAAATTGTTCTGATTTGCTGCAAATCTTGAAAGTTTTTTTAGATTAAAAAATCACCATGATGTCAGATATAGGATATAAATCAAATTGTATATGAGGAGGAATCTAAGGATAACTAGCATACAATTACACTTTAAGGATATATGATATAATGATCTCAGGTCAATATGTAGTTCAAACCGAAGATTATTAGAAAATTTAATTTTCTAATGTTATTATGTGCTACATATTATATTAATAATTATATTATATTATTTAATATATATTTGATAAATTAAAATAATCAATTAAATATGTCCAAATAGATTCCTAAGTAAGAGATAAATGAGTAGATACAAGTGTTGGACCAATTAGGTATAATGGGAGTTTACTGACCCAACAATAAAGAAAAACACTATATATAGGGTTATGGTCTCCAATAGGTCAAATCAAGTTTTAGTTTTAGTTTTTCTTTTTCATCTAGAGAAGATATCCTCTAAGAAGTGATTTGATTGAAGAAGACTAAAATTCGTAAGAAAAGACTAAAAGTTGGAAGAATAAAGATAAATCACTGCTGTAATGGAAAACATGTACGTTTTATTTGTTTAAGATTTCTTGATGATCTAATACGATGCTTTAGAATTTTATTGGATGATGATTTTCATCATAAAGATTCAAGAATTAATTTTTCTTAAGATTTATCATAATTCAAAAGGGTATGCAAATTTTATAGGCATGTTTGTGTATTTGAATTTCACTAAATCATCATATAGAAATTAATTAACAAGATGAAATTACAATCACAATTATGAAGTAATGCTAATAGTGTATTATCATAAGCATGATTTATGTGATATTTTTAGGTAAGAAGTATATATCAGAAACTATACATGACTCAAGGATGATGTTTTGCTGAACAAAAGAATGAAGATTGAAAAGTCTATATTTTTTCAAAAGCACACACCAAAAACTTTAGTGTCAAAAGTCATACTTTAGTGTCTAGAAGCACTTAAACTAGCAGCAAGTTGTAGATAAGATGGGAAAGTAATCAAGCTTTTGTTAAAATAACACTCTTTAATTTTTAATATATTTAATTATAAGTATTTAATAATATACTTTGAAACAAATGCAACTTAAAAATTAATAAAATGAGAAAATTGTGATTATTACACAAATTTAAATGTTATGTGATTTTTTCTCGTCAACATGCAACTAATGTTTTAATAAGTCTTTTACAGAAAAATTGAAGACCATGAAAGGGTTAACATTTGAATTCTATCTTGATAAACATATGAATCCATCATCTCATTTTTTGTTCATTTTCCCTATCAAAAACTCTTCATTAGTAGTGACAATGCATAATTTTAATGTTTTAGGCCAAACAATCAGACAAAATATTCAAGTGACATTTTTTGTTAGGTCATGTGCATAGTGCAATTTGTCACATTTTTTGTTTGGTCATGTGCATAGTGCAATTTGTCATGCCTTATTAACTGTGGGGGTTTAAATCATGGAGCCATAAATCCAATGGCCACAAATTTTGACAGTAGAAAATAAGCCAAAAATACATTTTGTTTCATAGCAAATTGTTTGGCACTCTAGACCAACACCGTTTACTTGGTTTACACTCTTAAACTAACTTGCCTCTTTTTAACTATTTGTTTGTTGTATGCATACCAACATCT
Organism: Glycine tomentella; assembly: GCA_007407185.1. Lineage (NCBI taxonomy): Eukaryota > Viridiplantae > Streptophyta > Magnoliopsida > Fabales > Fabaceae > Glycine > Glycine tomentella. Next base: position 971,347 of record PYAF01001751.1, on the reverse strand, counting down.
ATGCACTCCTCGTAACGTGTCACTAGAGATCACCATCAAACTTGAAATTGTGGTGACAACTGGCCATGTGGAACCCCACCACAGTAGAGAGAGATGTAACCCAACCTGAAAAGATTGAAGTATTGAACAAGTTGTCTTGGATTCCTAGTGGTTCAATTTCAATATCCCTTTCATTGCTTAAATGGTCAACACCAATTTGGAAAATAACTAACATACAAATTACTTCCTCCTATCAATCCGGCGATAATAAGCATCCCTTCGCTGCCCTTAAAGGTATAGGCTATTACATCACATCTCAACACCTATGGTTACATTAATTTCATCAACCTTTAATCATTAAGGAAGGACAATTATGGTATCCACTTACATATTTATGGAAAAATTATTTTCTAGGTTTGTCATTTTCTCACCTTCACTTTACTTTCTTTTATATAGATTGTGTCAATTATTGTTTTCATAATAAAAAGCAGTGGAATAAGTGATTGTGTTAGCTTTTGCCTTCTGTTATGTTTAGGCACGCATGGCCCTGCCCTACCTATGAATGGCCAAGATCTTCCTTGAAAATGTAACTGAGTATATATAGAGAGTGTATGTTAAAATTTCAATAAATTTTCATTTCAAAACGTTAGCTGAAAAGAGTATATTAAGGGTTTTTTAAATAAGTTGTTATAAGAGATAAAAATAAGAAATAGAATAAAATATAATTTAGACTTTCCAATAAGTTAAAATTAATTTATGTCCTTAAACTTTAGAGATGCTAAATGAAGAATTTTTTTTATAAAAATTAAGTGCAAGTTAATTTTAGCTGGTGGAATAAGTTTAATTTATTTTATTCTCATATAATCTATAACAAATATATCTTTTAGGAGAGCTTAGGATTGTCTTCCATAAAGAAAGTTATGATCTAGATTATATGAAAAGAAAATAAGAAACAAACACTTAATACTATATTACTAGCATTTCTTTTAATCATTTTTGTAGTGAATAAGAAAATGCATGATTTTCTAGCAGTTGAACTAAAACCTTCTTCTAAACAACTTTCAGGCCCCCACACTCCCAAACCTACCACAGAACACGCATTTTTTTTCTCCCTCTCTCTAATATCGTATACAACAAAGTGCTGATTGGCCAAGCCATGGATACAGAGGAGTTCAGTTTCCCTAGAATCAGTGATACTTGTGCCCACAACATTGATTCACCTCCTCTATGGAACCTGTCACCAGCAGCATCTCCTAATCCCTACTACCAAGGAAACGAAAGAGGAGAAAATGAGTGTTTTGGAGCAAAACTGGTAGCAGCTGAGGCTCACAGGACGAGTTTTTCATATGTGGAAAATAGAAAGAAAAGATTTGGTTTAGAGGCGGATGAGAACAGAATGGACATGTTGTGGGAGGATTTCAATGAAGAGTTGTATTCAACAACAGGGTCTGCTACCTCTTCTTCAAGGGAAGTGGTTGAATTAAGATATGCTCCAGCATTAACTGTTGCAAAGACCAATAATAGCTCATTACTTCCAACTAAGAACAACAAGCCTGGCATGGTGGTGATTGTGAAGGTCATGAAAAAGCTTTTCTCCATCAACAATTCTCAAGGTAAATCAAGAAATAGAGTGAGATAATTCTGTGATCATTTGTGAATCAGGTAATTGGAATTTTGGATATATCAAGGGGGTCTAACTCAATTGGTTTAACAAGATACGCCGATTGTTGTAAACCTTCTAATACACATCTTCGATCTCCACGGATAAAAAAAAGAACTGGTTCTTGGAATGATTGATTTAGAAAGAAATTTTCTTGCTAGATTAGAAAGAGTTTGAGTCCATGAGGGGATTTGACTAATTGTGCCTCTTCAAAAGCTAATGTACATGTATATAGAGAATATAAATTATAGAGAATGCTTCTTTGATTCATTGTTACTTGTCACACATACCCTTTTTGTTTTGATTTGTTTGGCGTACTAGTTTGAAGATTTAGCCAAACTAATGAGATGAAGTAAATAGCCAAACATGTACGGGGAAATTGCCTGAAAATAGTTTGTGTTACCAGATAACAGTTAAGTTTAGGTAATTGACCATATTTAGAAATTGCTTTAGACAAGTCAACATTTTCTTGTGTACACAAAGCTCGTTGTTTAATTCAACAGTTGGTCTCATTTCTATCATTCCTTGTACTAATTTATGAGCATTATAGCTGTAGCACGAAATCAGTACTTGTCAAATTGAACTCTATACCTCCAAAACTGAATCAATTATTGTCAATAGCATCCCAGTTGTTGATTGATAATAAATGCTTTAAAATATTGTCTTCATATAATCTGGAAATGGAAAAAAAAAAAATTCTTTTGTCTATTTTAATGGCAATTTTGGACAGAAAAGACTATTTTCAAATGGAAAGGCGAGATGAAGCAAATTAGAAAAACAAAAAACAATCTACATTTTTTTTTTATATTTGGGAATTTCTTAGTGTGTGAAAATAGGAAGAATAAGTCAAGAGGGTATAACTCATTTGATTCAGTAGACTATTCGAGTTATTGGAAATTTATTGATATTGTTTTTGACTCGAGATAAAAAGAAGAAGAATAAGGCATTATAATAACACATTGTGTAATTAGCACGTTGAACACAGCAAAATGAAGTACTATTTCTATCATTAGATAAAGTCATAAAGGAGCAACCCACTCCATTATTTATTTAGTTCTATCACGATAACAATGAATGGGTCAAACAGCTTGGAAAGGCTTGCCAGTGAGGTATAATTAACTGTTATTCTGTTTCTAATCGACTCTGGAATTCAATTTAAGTAAGCATCTTCAAGTAACTCCTTTCTCTTGACACATAATTCAAATGGCTCTGTATTCTTTGACACTATGAACATGTCGTATTTGCTATGTCAGCCTCTGATCTTGCGTTGTACGTGGAATAATTTATTTTTTAGACTAAATTATAATTCTGATCTTATTTTTTTTATAAAATTTTAATTTTGGTCCTTTTAAAATTTTAATGCTTAATCGCCCTGATTTTCAAATTTTGCAATTTTGGTCATTATAATTTCTAATATAGATTGTTATAATTGATTGTCTATTAGATGACATAACACATTTAAGATGGTGTATTGAATTAAGATCTTAAAAGATTATTTTGAAGTAAAAGATCCTATAAATTTTAAAGGACTTTGTAAGAATGTAATGATTTTTAAGATTTTTTTAGAAGACTTTTACGATTAAATCTTTGTAGTCCAGATTTTAATGGATTTACAAAATATGAATTCATAAAAGACCATTGTGAGTTTTTTTAAAAAACATTCAAAATTATTAATAAAGATCCATGAATTTTATTTACCTAAACTTTAAATAAAATTCATCTTATACAAAGAATCATAGACATATTACATAACAAATTAATTTCGTCTAACATATTTATAAGCATAATAGATTCATTCCTCTTCAATCATCAATCATGTTAATTGTATAAAAACTATATACCACAATGTTTGCAATAGCATGAATACTTGTAATAACGATCCCATCAAACAAAAAATATGTCTAACAATTGTTTCATACCTCATTTATATATTTATCCATTTATACATAAGTCAATTTGTCACATTTATTAAAATTATATATTTCTCAAGTTCATATATATTCACGTTCATTGATATGGATAACATGTAATCAAGATGTTCCAAATTCAAAGAATTGAAAAGATCTCACATATCATACATTTTAGAACATGTGTGACCATTGGTTGAAAGAGTAAAAAAAATTATGAATGTTTACAACTTTCAATAAAGAGACAAGAGATATGTGTAATAAAAAAACATGTCAATTTGTATGAAAAGAAAGAAAGTCTCATAAAATCTCAAGAATTTAGGTGAGATTGTTTAATATGTATTTTCTGTTAAAAAACTTATGAAATCCATCTTAAGAAAGAATTCATTTGTATACTTTTGAATGCTATAAGACTTATTTTAAATTGTAAAAGATCTTAATTGAATATCAATGCTAATTTTGAATGCAAATTTGTTATCCTTCAAAACATTTTACCTCATCTTAAATGGGGGTATGTTAGACATCTCACACATCATAAATAAATTCCACTATTTTTATTGTTTATCTTTCTTTTTTTAATTATTAATTTAATCTTCAAATTATTTTAAATTTTAAATTTGATTCTCAAACTTTTTAAATATTCAGTTTCATATTCAAATTTTTTAAAATAAATTAATTTGATCTTTATTTTTTAAATAATTTAATTTAGTTCTTAAACTTTAAAAAATTTAAGAATCAGATTAATTCATTTTCTAAAATTTGAGGATAAAATTAAAATTTAAAAAATTTAAGAATGAAATTCATTCATTTTTGATAGTTTAATTTTAAAAATAAATTAACGATTAAATTGAATTATTTAAAATAATTTGAAAATTAATTTTTTAATTAAGTTCTTTTTTCAACACTGTATTGTAGGGTTTACCTCCTTGCTTTGATGATTTTTTTTGTTGTTACTTTCATCAATTTCTATTCTGAATTGTTGCCGGCTCCAGCAACCTCTGCCAAGTTCCCCCATTTCCCTTTAGTGCAGGGTACACACTTCTTCCCTTGGTTTCATGGGACACATTCATGTCATGTTCTCCTTTTTTCTCCCCTTCATCTGAAATGCTACTCTAATTGGGCAAGTTATAATCTTTTTCATTTTTTTGATTGCATTTGTGTATTCATTTATATGCAGGCTTTAATGGGTGTGATTGATTTCTACAACACTTCTGCTTTGTGCTGGATTAAGTCCAACACCAATCTCAAGCAGCAAGTGGGGTTGGTACCCAAACCCATTTGTTCATTTGAGGGGAATAATCAGAGGAAGATTGTAGCCATGGCTTCTACCGTTCCTGTGGAGCAAGTCAACAATGGTCCTCTGCAACTGACAGGTGGCTCCTTCATCAGAGAGCATCTGAGGAAGTTGGCTCCTTATCAGCCAATTTTGCCCTTTGAGGTTTGTGTAATCAAAAGTCAAATCCTTTTGATTTTGTTGGTTCCTTGTGACTAATCCTACAATGCAATGTTTACTCTTCCTGAAGTGTTTTGGGCAATATTTGAGTTTTCTTGTTAAGAATTTGGTCTTGTCATGTGTGTTCCACATCTACTGTTAGCTTAGCTCTTGAAGCATACTTGTGCATTTGTTACGTTAGAATTGAAGATACATGCTTATTTCTTCATGTACCTTGTGGAATAATTGGATCTTGGTCTATTCTTTTTCTTTATAAAGTTGTATTTCTATTCTGTGAGATTGGTTGGTTGGTTGCTTGTGTACGCACTGCACTCAAATTACAAGTTTTTTAACTGTAATTTTGTCTCTGTCTATCAAGAGGCAGGGAGTTTGGCATTTGATGCTAACTTTTATAACATTTTCTATAAACTCTAGGCCACAACACTTGTCTGTGGTTACTTTAGTGGGGAAAAATTGTTCTGCCGCAATGCAGGTTATTAACAAATGAAGAGGCTGTCTGTTGCAGGTTTTATCAGCTCGCCTTGGACGTAAGCCTGAGGATATTGTGAAATTAGATGCTAATGAAAATCCTTATGGTCCCCCTCCAGAGGTGAGTTCTTATTATATTTTTTTATGTCTGTATTTTCCATACTACTGAGTAAAAGTGTAAATTGATTATTTGATAATATATGTTTAACAATGGCAGGGTGATTTTAATATTATCTTTCAATTTTTAAGATTAAATATTTTCTGAGCTATGCTCAAGTGTATGCAAGGACCTTCTGAACATTACACCCTTTATTACTCTTAAGTTGAGTATCTAGGTTTGACAGGTCATGGAAGCTCTAGGATCAATACAATTCCCATATGTCTATCCTGATCCAGAGAGCCGCAGATTGCGTGCAGCTCTTGCCGAAGATTCAGGCCTTGAAGCTGAATATATTCTTGCAGGTTGTGGTGCAGATGAGCTTATTGATTTGATCATGCGGTTAGAACCACTACGTTATGTTTCATAGATAAGCCTCAAATTCTTTATCTTGATGCTAATTGTCATCATAGCTACGACAATCACCATCGTACATGCTTCTCATATATACTCCAGTTGTGTGCTGGATCCTGGAGACAAGATTGTGGACTGCCCTCCGACCTTCACAATGTATGAATTTGATGCTGCGGTTAATGGAGCACTTGTTATCAAAGGTCAGAATAACATTACCTAAAGACTGCTTTAAAATTTATTCTTTTTTTGATGAAAAAATATAGATCATTTTATACTTGTCAAATGAGAAACAGATATCTATAAACTGATTGAACCTTAGACAGTAAAGGGATTTCTCATGAAACGGATTATAGATCTTTAGCTTTTCAGACTTGTTAGATAAAATTGTTCCTGTGATGGTGTGAATCTTGTCATGCTTGTCCATTGTAAAACAAAAGGCCGTAAACGAATTAACCTTTTTAATTTTTACTATTATATTGTGGCTCATATCTCTAGATACATTATATTGTGATCTTGGGTTTTTTGACTGCTTCATCCTTATTATTTTTTATTATTTGTTGTCTTCTCAGTAGTTTATGATTTACTTACTGTGTTTTGGATTTTTCTTATTATGCCATGTTAGATGTGCATAACCATCTGCATTATTTAAACTGCAGTTCCAAGGAGGCCTGATTTCAGCTTGAATGTTGAACAAATCGCAGAAGTTGTTAAACAAGAGAAGCCCAAATGCATATTTTTAACATCTCCAAATAATCCAGATGGAAGGTAACTGTCAATTATCCTTTCTTACTCTAGAGTGAATAGTTAGAAAGGGTGCCTGGAGTTGTATGTTTGGTGTGTTTGCTTTTTCAACTAATTTGTTTTTCCACAGATCTTCCCATTTAAAACTAGCTCCTTGTGCACTTTTTTCTTTTTAATTTCAATTGTGCTTTTGTTCTGTCACAATACAGTTACAGATTGATATGATTTGGCTAACCAATATACTCTTAGAAATACATTAATTAATATTGTAGTGGATTATGGGTTCAGATATATTTGCATGCAAATAGTGCTTCTGTGGTATTATAGTGTGCAATATTACAGTGTCCTATCAGAAATTGTACCATAGTGAAGACAGTCCTTCTATATTTCCTTTTCCTTAACAATCTGAAATCAGGATTTAGTTAGGCTGGAGATGATTGTTGTATCATTAATATGCTGGAAATTTGAGTTTCCTTTGTTAGATTTTGATCTAGTATATATTAATCCAACAATTTCATGACAGTATAATTGATGACGAAGTTCTCTTAGAAATACTTGAGCTTCCCATATTGGTGATACTGGATGAAGCATACATTGAGTTTTCAGCAATTGAATCAAGGATGAGTTGGGTGAAGAAACGAGAGAATTTGATTGTTCTTCGGACATTTAGCAAAAGAGCTGGTATGCTTATACTTTTATCTTTCCCTATTACACAAGTAAAGTTCAATTTTTGTTTTTTGTAGAATTGTTCCCTTATAAGATTTGGTCAGACTTTATTAAAACTATGTTTTTCAGGCATCTTGTCTACATGCGAATACATGCATTTTAGTTGAGAATTGACATTATTGTATTGATCTGTATTTTAATTTATGGTATGAAGTATAATCTCTTTGCAGTTTCTATTATTATGGAGAATTACGACAAGGATTAGGGCCTAGTGGTTTTAGGTTAAACTGGACTTACACTGAATATGTGGGAGTGGAAGTTTTATTTACTAAAATTACTCTAGCCGCTATTCAAAAACACCGGTAATTCAATTTTAAGCTGAATACTAGTGTTTAAGAGTGTATAATTGACTTGAACATTGATGTAGTTTTGACAAAGCAAGCACTAAGCAGTGAAAAATTGAGGTGTTTGGTGATTGTTGAAATTATGGAGTTTTTAGGTATAAAGGGAGGAAGAGAGATAAAAGAGAATGAAACAGAAATTGATATTAACTGAGATGTATTATATTGTGTTGATAGATTAACAAAACTAAGACTGCTAACCCTTATTTATACTGATCATAATCCTAACTAATTAGGGAAATAAATCACATGGAAATATGTAACCAATCCCAGAATGGCAATGGCTACCAATGTCAAATTCCATTCCCTCTAGAGCCATGGCAATAAAACAAAGAGCATCCCACAAATTTCAATTCCAGGATCCTCTTGCATAATCAACAACACACTCAATGTAATCCAAAATATCAAAAAAACGATTACCACATATAGACAGTGTTGTGTGTGTGTCTACTGAATTAGGGTTATTAAGTTTAGGCTCGTGTAATTTTTTAGGTGGGCTGGTGGGTCAACCCGGCCCACCACGGGTTCAGCCCGATGGGCTGGGTCATAGGTGGGTTGGGTTCGATATTTGAGTCAATCATAAAATTTGCTTGTTTTTCTGGCCCGACCTGGCCCAATCTGTGGTGGCCCAGGTTGGACCCATGTTGACGGCTCTAGGCAGCGGCTTGTATCCCTTAACCAAGTGGTCCATGTTGATGACAAAGATTAGTCACTGCTTCCAGCTGGGGCTACTTTGTACCAATACCATGGTCAGCAAAAAAATAAAAAGACTATGTAAGATTGTAGTATTTGATTGGGAAGCAGAATGTTTATTATCGATGTGAATGACTGAGTAATTCCTAATTCTCTTGATGGAAGCTGACTAACCAACAACACTACTTATCTCTACAAAATCAAAGTTTCTTTTAAAATTTCAGTTTATGGATTAGATACTTTTGTTTAAGATATTTGTTGAATTGATATGTGCAAAATCCTGTTACTGATTTGTCATATTGAGTGGTTAGCTACTGTATAAATTGGGCTTGGAGTTGCTTGTCCTATTGTGACCCATTAAATTCTTAATTTTCAAACTGTCTCAGGTTTAGCAGGACTTCGAGTGGGATATGGAGCCTTTCCTTTGAGTATAATTCAGTATCTTTGGAGTGCAAAGCAGCCATATAATGTATCTGTTGCTGCTGAAATTTCTGCATGTGCAGCATTGCAAAATCCTACCTATCTAGAGGTTTTTCTTTTGTTTTTTTACATATAACGCGTGCATGTTAATTGGTTATCCCCTAGTACATTATGGTTATTGAAAGTTGTCATAAGACTTTGATATAACACAATTGTGTCAAGCACCGTGATGTGTGTGTGTGTGTGTATATATATATATACATATATATATATATATATATATATCGGGAGCAATTACAGGATATTCAAAATACTTAAGTACCCTTACATGTTTTACACATTTATTACATGCTATTATTCTCGACACAAGTGAAAGCTAATGTGTCAGTCTTAACAAACAGAATGTAAAAAATGCTTTGTTGAAAGAAAGAGGGAGGCTTTATGACCTTTTGAAGGAAGTTCCATTCCTCCGGCCATTTCCAAGCCATTCTAATTTCATTCTTTGTGAGGTTACATCAGGAAAGGATGCAAAGAAGCTAAAGGTACCTTCCTTTCCATATCTTCTAGATATTAGCTTTTTCTTATAAATATTTGGGATAATTGTTGTTTGGTGAGGAATTTGACACATCCTTTCAGTTTGGTATTTAATTTGACAGACATCTTTCCTGTCCCCCAAAATTTCAATTCTGATCTCTTAGGATAATAACCACATTACGTTGTGAAGAACAGTTATTTTGCTAATGTTTTTGCTACACAGAGGTTTTCTGATGAAATAATCCTACTTCCACAATGTAATTGCTATGCTTTTTATTGTGTTTATTCATTCTATCGTGAGAAGTGGCTATCCAAAAGATAATTTTAGAAATATGCTGGATAGTGGATACAGTGTATTAGATGGTACCAGGAATAACCATCGTTAAATGTCTACATTTTATCAGCTATCACCGGCATGGCCATACAAATTGTCAATTTTCTTGGGCATCCTATGTTTTTTTCTTATAATTTCATACATTTTGAATATAATTGTTCCAGGAAAGAGTTTGCTTTACACGATTTTTCATGTGATCATGACAACACAATCACATCATTTGCATATATTGAAGAAGAGATGTTTATAAGGATTGAACACACTAATTTGCAAATTGTTCTTTCTTATCTAGGTTTTTCAACTTAAAATAGGGGATATGCTTTCTTCTAATTTCAGTTGACTTGACTGAAGTATAGAAATTTGGATTCTTTTTTCCTTTATTCATTTCTTCCTCTGGGGAGTGAGAGTTGTGGTTGATGTATAGTTGGTGGGGGTTAGCCATCTTCAATCTTCAGTGTTTCTTATACATGTTACTATTTCACTTCAAAGTTCGTTTTTCATTGAGAAGATTAGGTGAAATTCACATAATAATTACTAAATAAGGAGTGAGACTGAGGTCATTTAACAAGACTACATAAATCTCACCCAATAGTAAATAATATGCTAGAATGCATGTATTGCTTGCATTTGTCTTATGACTTATGAGTAATGTTTGAGCCTTTTGTTTCAATTTTTTGCTATCAAAGACCTATTGCAAGATTGTTTCATTTGAAATTTTGGCATTTCGGAATGCAGTTAACCAAATTTGTTGCCAACTTGAGACATTATCTCTTTGTGTTCACAGGAGGACCTAGCACAAATGGGTGTGATGATTCGTCACTACGACAAGAAAGAGCTGAAAGGGTATGTTCGTGTGACTGTTGGGAAGCCTGAACAAACAGATGCACTTATGGAGTGCCTCAAGAGGCTGTAGTAGGAGGAAAGTTTGAATGTAACACGTAATAAGGCTAAACTCCTCTTAGCTAATCTTTATATAGAGCTGTCTATATTAGAAGAAAATATGTTGATTTTGGTAAGGGATGCATGTGGACGTAGCTTTATATATTATTGGCTTAAATAGACCATGATAAATATCGTGTTTTGCAATTTTGAAGTTGCTTCAATTTGTTTGTAAGTTTGTATTTAAAATGTGGTCGAGAAAAGAGAGCCTACCAAAGATAATCAACTTGATTTCCCAACAAGATTTAATCATCGACAAAGTTGTTGAATATTCTACATTCATACCATGATAATTCAAAAATACAGAGAAAAGGAAAAAAAAAAAAAAAAGTTCTAGTTAATATATGGTATATCTTCTATAGCTTGCCGTAGGCAAATTATTAAGCTGGAGAACATTTTTTTTCTATATCTTGTAAACTAGGATTCATGTGCACCAGTTTGACCATTTACTTTTTCTAAGGAAGAAAAAAAAAATCCAGATAATTTTAAAATATTAAGGTCACAAGAAAAGTAGTCAAACTCATAGTTTTCTTCCTTTGCATTCTAAATAAACATATCTCATTTAATGTTCTTTATCTAACACATTTCACTATTCAAAAGGTTAAAATTAAGGACAAAAGAATTTGAATATAATTTTACTAATTTGTTTCTAAAAATTATTTATACTAGAATTAGTGATGGAAAAATAATGTTTTGTTTACTTTTTTTTACCAAATAATTTTTTGTTGCTAAACTATGTCATTAAGTCATTAATCTTTAGTAGTAGTATTTACTGTAGGCAGTGAGTGATAGAATCATGGAAGAAACTCGCTGCCCAGATCCCACACTAGTTGCCACAGGAGATTCTATCACGTAATATTGCACATGTCCTGTATTTTTTTATGCTACATTTAATATCTTTATATTTTTGTTCCTCACAATATTAATGTGATTAATCTTTGTCAAGGAAATTGATGAATCATCTTTAATAGAATCTTTTTTTTTTAATTATATTTTTTTCATTCATCAGACTTCAATTTGATATCTTATTCAAAAAGATCAAATTTAATATTATTTAGACATTTATTGGTATTTGATGCCTTTATGTCATTACCAAATTCTAATGTTGTTCTCCATCTATTAAATATAGCTGGACCAAGGAAGGTAAATCCGTAAATGTCTGAAACTTTGTATGCTTATAGTGCCAAAAGTGCATTAAGCTTTGATGAAGAAAGTACTTCACTACTCAATCTAAACAGAAGAAAAGAAATTTGAAATCATGATATTGGTATCATGAGGAAAAATGTGGCTGAGTTGTTTCTTGATTTGATTTGATTTGTTTTGCTTTATAAAATATCAGCATCGTTCACGTGGGAAGAAGGGGAGTGTAGCCACTTATGAAAATGTGTGTTGATAAATGTTAATTTTTTTTGGTACTATTGATAAATGTTAATTTAAAAAGGTTATATTTCTATCGACGTCTTTATTAAAAAAAGTTTAATGAGTTTTTTCATATATTTTTTCTTTCAAATATCTTGGATATATATAACATTTTTATTTTTTAATATATAATCTTATATAACCTTAATTTAGTTTAATTTTTTTATTTGATATTATATTATTATTTAGTATATTATATAATATAAAATATGTATAAAATTTATTGTTAAATTATTCCTTATATAGTAAAATAGTCAATAAATTTATTAACTACATAACATTTTAGTCCTTATTCTTTTGTTAGAAATAATTTAATCTTTATTCTTAAAGGAATTATGTATATAATTTAATTTTTGAATTTTTCCAATTTGATGTTAAATTAATTCTTTTACGTTAATTTAGTCAATAAATTTATTAACTTCAGAGTAATAAAATTGTAGATAAATTTATTAACTGCATAACATTTTAGTCTTTATTCTTTTGTTAGAAGTAATTTAGTCATGATACAATATATTTTTTGAATTTTCCAATTTAATATTAAATTAGTCATTTTATAGCTAAAAAACCCCACACTGGAGCATGTTAGAAAAATAAAGGTTCCAAGTTAGACCTTTCTATTGAAAGAGAGACCAAATTTAATAAAATAAATAGAAAGATAACACTAGTACTTTAGTCAATATGGAATAATTGTTAAGTTTAATATTAGTTAAGAGGAAAAATATTTTTTTTTTTTTTTGTTAAAAGAGTAAAAATAGTCTAAAACGTATGGAAATGAAAACTTGAAAAGTGATTTTTAAAAATATAATAAATAAAGATTTATTTTAATTTATTGTCTTTTATAATTATTTTTAAATTTAATTTTCATATTTTAAAGAAAATATTAATAGTTGAAATAATTATATATCACATTAAAATGGTTGATTATAAATTTATCTACAATTTTATTACTCTGAAGTT
>PYAF01001751.1:933890-958165 GCA_007407185.1 Glycine tomentella | reverse complement strand
ATAAAAAAAGAAGGAACAACTCAACTTAAATGACTAAATGACTACTTTTGAAAACTAAATTGTATATTACATATTTATTCTATTATGGAAGCAATGTTTTTTTATGAATTAAAAGTTCAATAATATATATCTATTACAATAAATAAAAGAGATATCATTAACATTAAGTCATTAACTATTTTTTGGTCTTTACTTTTTCAAAACTATTTTACTCTTGATAATATTAAATATTACATACATATTAATTAATTTAATCCAAACTATACACTTTTTTAAAGCGTAATTCAGTTTATTACATCCTTAAATTATTAGCGAACACAATTTTTTCATTCATTAAGCCCTTCACTCCTCTCTCTCAAATGCCTTAAAATAATAATAATAATAAACGTTTAGTAACTATTTTGTCGGAGAATTTAAAGGTTTCGTATCAAAGAAGAAAAAAAAAGCGGGGTTTGGACGAATCCATGGCGGCTCCTTCACCACGTACACGACGCCTGGTACTTGAAATTATTACCGCATCATCTCTTCTTATCACTTATCAGTCTTATGTCATTAACATATCACATATGCAAATGCCAATGCAGTTTTCCTTTCCATCATCCCTCAGCAAATTAGCATGGAGTATTCATTTTTGTCTCAAATATAAATAATATTTCTTTTTAAAATAAACAAAATCTCAATTATGTATATCTATTTAATGATTTTTAAAAGCCAAAATATTTTTTAATGTTTCATATTAATTTTAAATGAAAATTATTTTTAATTAAAAATAACATAATTTAATAAAATTAATTATTTTTGTTGATAAATGTAAATAATGTTTTTTTTACTTATACAAGATTTTATATTAGTAAAAAATTATTTGTTATAACGTATTTATTTTTTCAAATTTAAAATAATATAATAGTTATTTAACATATACAGTTTGATTATATATATATATATATATATATGCATAGTATCAGTGGTGTTCTTTTTTTTTTTTTTATTTCTTCTTTGGCAAACCTAGTGACTCCTATTACGAGACGACGCAGGTAATTTTCCATTTCATTTTCTCGGGAAAATTAACAGAAAAACAAATCTAGCATACGCTGACAAACTGCAACAATTTTCATTTTGTTCTTGTTCTTTGAATTATTCTGTCGTTTTCTGCTACAGCGTGCGTGAACTGGCGAATGTAGTGATCTCGATGTTTCTGTGTTGTGTGTTTTTGAGTTAGATGCGTGCTGAATTTCTGAACTGATTTGACATTTTGCAATCGTAATGTTGTTGTTGTTGCTGCTGCTGTTGTTAATGTAGATTTAGTTCGAATTGTTCGATTGCGATGGCTAGGAAGATGCTTATCGACGGTGAAGCTGAATTGGCTCAAGGTGGTGGAGAAGAAGTGTCGAATTTTGATTTCGACTTGTTTATTATTGGGGCTGGAAGTGGTGGCGTTCGTGCCGCTAGATTTTCGTCGAATTTTGGAGCTAAGGTTTGTTCTTGCTTAACAGTTAACACCTAATGTTATTGTGTTGAGGATGATTAATCACTGAAAATAGTTTTGTCTTTGAGGATGAGCTATTGAAGCTTTTCTTGATTTTTGGAGGGTGGTGGGATTATTGTAAATATTGGAACACTTTTTCATGATCCTTTCTAAAAAAGCACAAGTTGTGCCTATTTTAATTCTAAATACTAAAATATAACTAGTACGGAAGGACTTAAGCTTTTCTTAACATTTTAGCTAATCTATTTAAGCTAGTTTCAAAATATTGTTGTTGGGCGTTATTCTCTTACGTATTTTACCGATTTATTGTCTTCTCTATAATATTATGCAACCTGTGTCTGAAGGTAGGGATTTGTGAGCTTCCATATCATCCAATTAGCTCAGAAACAATTGGAGGAGTCGGTGGAACGTAAGTCATAAACTTGAAAACATCTCTTTCCTTTCCATAGATTATTTTCTTCCGTCTCTTCTCTCTCTTTTATTTAATGCATACATTCCTGGTTAATTACACAATGTTGACAAAAATGTCTACTTGTATAGTTGAAGAAATTTTTATAATACTCTCCACTTTGATATGGTTTTCAAATTTGTTTTTAATTTGTGCTGCTTTGTTTACTATTTTTTGTGGGATTGGTATTCAGATAATGGCTAGCTTGTCGCAGTTCTTACATTACATTAGTTCTAAAGCTAGCATCTGAAGTGCTTTGCTTATGTTAACAACTGTTTGCAATTTCTATTAAATTAAAATTCTAATTTGGTGTGGCTTTCTGTCAACCCTAATGTGCACTATGCTTTTAAAAGAAATATCTGTATGATTAGGCCCTTGCCTTTTGCCAGATCATATATTCACATTGCTCTTATGTGTCTCATGATTCTACCCATTATGATTTCTGGGAGATTTTTCTCATTTTATTTTTAATAAAATTTTGTTCTTTTTTACTGTGAATTTGCATGATAATTGTGTAATAGTCACTTCAACTCTGTAAATATTGTATAACACAATTCTTATCCTGCATTTCATCCTTTTCCTCACTCCTCTCTGTCTGATGATAGCTAATCAAGTTCAACTACTGAGTAGTTAATGAAAATGCTTATTTTTTTATTTTTTTATTTCAAAGGTGTGTTATTCGTGGTTGTGTTCCCAAAAAGATTTTGGTCTATGGAGCATCTTTTGGAGGTGATATTCAGGTAAGGATTTGTTCTTAAATGAATTGCTGTCAACATGAATTAGTTACTGGATATATAGCATGATTGCTGTAATTTTTCCAATTTGTTTTTATTTGGTGTGTCTGGCTGCCATGGAATGGGTGTATTTTCTAAGTTGTTTCATTGGAGTATTGCACCCAAGTATGTGTTGGGATAGGGTTAGGCTCTTAGCTTGTCTTTGGTGTTCTGCCTGAGGCAACAACAGAGCAGCCATCTCTGATATGCAAAGGGACTCAGAAACCTTGCTGCATTCCTAGTTTCCTTTTATGTTATTCAGATATATTTAATTTTTTTTCCCTATAAAACATGATAAATCATCACCATCTTCATCTTGATTAATGAGTTGAATATTTAACATGGATATTTTTATATTTTGTTTGCTGCACAAGAATATCTGTGTTTTAAACTTTAGTTATTTCATAAAAGCATATGAATACATGAATTTGTATGTCAACCAACTCTGATACTTTGTTTCATTGTCATGTCCAAGATAGATAAGAGATGTAAATTTTTTATTGCTTTGGGCATACCGTATTTTTATATAATGTAGAGAGAGCGGGGTGGGGTGGGGGGGGGGGGAGATAGAGAGATTGATAGACAAGATCTTTTTTTGATATCCCCGAAAAAGAATAATTTATGGTTTGTTTGTTTAAGCTTAGGAAAAAGAGTTTTTTAAATAAGGTTAAATTGATTCGCTGCCCTCTATACTTTTAACAAATTTTCAATTAGGTCCCCGAACTTTTTTTTCCTCTTAACTGGGTCCCTGAACTTATATTTTTTGTTCAATTGGGTCCTCTTGTCTAATAGCCGTTATTAAAAATTCCGCAAACACCTAATAATTAGAGGTGCAGACGGTGGATTGGTGTTTCTAGAGTCTGTTCTAAGCACAATTGAGTCAATTGTGAAACTTAGCATAAATTTCTCACAATTGACTCAGTTGTGCTTACAACACACTCCACTGTCTGCACCTCTAATTAGGTGTTGCAGGCTGTGGCTAATTTTTCATAATGACAATTAAACGGGAGGACCCAATTGAAGAAAAAAAAAGTTTAGGGACCCAAATAAAAGAAAAACAGTTCATGGACCTAATTGAAAATTTGGTAGAATCATGGGAACCCACAGAAAAATTAAACCTTTAAATAATAACTTCAAAAAAACTTATGATGATTGGACAAACTTTGGAAAATAAGAAGAAATTAAAAAAAAAAAGTCAGTTTTAGTGTTTCTTTGAAGCTAGAAATAGTAGCTTTTAAAATAAGGAAAATGCTAAACAAAAAGAACTGCACGAATAGAGACAAGTGCATTTGATTGTTTATTTTTTATGTTTAGCACCTCGCTAGTGTTCCGTCAAACACAAATCATCACAGATTGTTTCTCTTAAAATTTTACACGTGTACCTTCGTATGTTTTGTGCATCAGAGGCTTTGTAACAAATAGAAGTCCTCTAAAAATAAGTTTAATCATAGAAGTGTTTTTGTTTTTAAAGCTTATCTTGTCTCAGTGCACCTGTATTACATTAAATTCAGGACGTGTGCCTCATCTAAGCTTCTTGGATTTATTATATTTAGAGGTATATGTTATCAGATCTGATGTGATGTAGTTACAGTAGGATTGGCTCAAATTCTTATAAAATATGTTATGCAAATGCAATTTAATATTATATTCCATCAGATAATGTATCGCTTTATGTTTTTTATTCATGCTGGTTCGTAATTATTGTAATATTCTTTAGTGTTTTTGAGATCATCATCCATTAAAAGCATCACTGTGCTTTGACAGGATGCCAGGAATTATGGATGGGAGTTGAGTGAGAAAGTTGACTTCAATTGGAAAAAGCTCTTGCAAAAGAAGGTAGTTGAAGATATTCTTTTATGTTTAATAATGTAAAGCATTGTTATTTCTTGTTAGATTACATATTTATTCTCTTATTTATGATTAGATAGTAATTAGTGATGTAGTCCCTATTACTCATTATTTGATTGATCCTATGTAATCAATACTGATCCTATTTACTCATTATAAATAAAGGCTTAGAGTGTGGTCATACAAGACACACAACTTACAGTAAAACACTGTTATATTCTTCTATCAAAATCAGATTAGCATATCTTCCTTAAGAACTTTTGAAGATATAGTTTGGATTGTCTTTGGTTTTGTAGATGTTGCTTTGTTATAAACTGTACATACATGTCCTCCTGCTTGTCTGCTTATATTGAAGCAGAAAATGGTTTATTAGTACAAAAAAGACAGTTGATTTGTTGGTTGTTTTTGTCAAACTGCAGACAGATGAAATAAACAGATTAAATGGACTTTACAAGCGGATGTTATCCAATTGGGGGGTTAAATTATTTGAAGGTGAGGGAAAGATAGTCGGTCCAAATGACGTTGAGGTGACACAATTGGATGGCACTAAACTGTCCTACTCAGCAAAGCACATATTGATTGCAACTGGCGGTAGGGCTCAACGTCCAAATATTCCAGGACAGGTGAATTTGCTTGTTTTGAAATATTATTGCAAAATGATCCTTCTTACATGATTGTTACAGTTTGTGAGTATAGTATGCGATATGTACATGTTAAGAATTGCAAGTTTAGGATTATGATAGGAGTAAAATAACAAAGCTGATGGAGGATGCCTTATTTTTCTGCTGGTCCTGGTTATCTAATCTAGAGAAAGGATTTAATATCCCTTTCCACTTCTGGTCTAGTCACATTAAGGACGGTTTTTGTACTATGGGGAGGGTTTAACAGAAATGAATTATTTTGGAGGGGTGTGAGCCTTATCTTCAGCTAGTTCTTTGGCTCTCTAATTCATGCAACTCGCATGTATTAGCTAGCCATAGTTTTGGCTTGCTTGTTGATAGGTTGTACTTTATACGTTATACTTGTACCTTTTTCTCTCATATATATATATATATATATATATATATAATTTATCTTTGCTGAGAAAAAAAAAAAAATAACAAATAGAGACCATGAACTATAAGATGTTAGATTTGTATGGCGTGTAATAATAATAATGTGATGAAAAAAATTCTAATACTTTTGGTTCTATTTGTTGGAAAAGCTGCCTTAATTGTGGACACCCCTTAGCCGCCTTAGTAGGGAAAACTAGGCAAGGCGGGAAGAGGGTGCGAGATAGATAGTTTTTTAATTAGTTGGATGGGACGGACTGACGAAAAGGCATGAAATATAACAAAATCAAGAAACAACTTCTTAAATTGCTTCCTGATTTAGATGAGTTAATTGAATCTACAGTGTATTCCAAGATAATGTAAATATATTTTTATTATATTCTAATAGTGTATTATTAGTTTATCTGTGATGTTATTATTCTGGTGGTGCTTATGAATTTAGGTGTGCAAATAAAAATTTAGTACTAAATGAAGAGAACAAGTATTCAGTATTCCTGACTTAATTTCACAAATTATACTTCAGATCTTTGCTTAAAATTACAACACTAATCAAACATTACTGCAGTGGTGTTTTCTCTTCCTTCTCTCTTTCATTTTGACCCTTTTTGGTTTTTAAATAACCTGTATTAATTTTGAATGTGATGATACTACATTGCTGCTAGGTGTCTGGCCCCCCTTTTCTTTGTCTCTCTCTCCTTGCTGTCATTATTTAATACTGGTTTGATCTTTATATCTTTCACCAATGGTACTGTAATAATCGTTTTAGTATATTAATTTAAACATGATGCTAACAGTCAATTTGCTATGAAAACACCAAATGCTTTCATGTTAATTCTTTTAAAAACTGTATAAAATGTTTGTTAAATAATTTACAGAAAAGTATGCATCACTACCTTTTATGGCATTTTTATTACATACGTTTATATTTTTTATTGCAAATTTGCAATTTTTATATAATGAAATAAAAACATAAAGTTTACTAAAAAAATCTAGTGTGTAATTTTTTGAACAAATACATTTAGGTTTCAGTGCATAAAATTTTGAAAAAGCTATATTGAGTTCAGTGATTGAAATGAGAAACATCTGAAAAAAGTGATACATTCACTCATTCAGTCTTTTGTTTATGATATCACACCCTTTGTTATTGTTTTTTCTGTTATCATCTCAATATTACTGATTTGTGTTATTGCCAAAATACTGTTTGTTTTTGGTCATCATTTAGACACAGACACACAGTCAAATCCTTGCATTTAACACTCCCACCCCCCTCTCCAAAAAAAAAAAAAAAAAAAAGAAACCTCTTTCCCTGAATTTACCTTTGTACTTTCCTTCAAATGCTTGACTACAGGAAGAAATTTTGTGTGGTATGTTTGACTTTTAAACTTTGGATTAATGAAGAGTTTTAACTGTTCCATTGTCCCTCATTCACTCTTAAGAAATGCTTCTGATACATTATTGACGTTCACATTCTTAATTAAAATTTTAGGATGTTTGTAATGAGTTCTGTTGCTGTTGTCTGATTGTGCAGGAGTTGGGTATAACATCAGACGAGGCACTTAGTTTAGAGGATCTTCCTAAACGTGCTGTGGTTCTTGGAGGAGGGTGTGTATGTCTTCTTATGTGTTTTTAGTTTAACTACTTAGTATCTCATGGTGATTAATTTATATTTTGTTTTTCAGTTATATTGCAGTTGAGTTTGCATCTATATGGCGTGGGATGGGTTCCACAGTTGATCTAGTTTTCAGAAAGGAACTTCCACTGAGGTTTGGCTTTGATGTACAACTTGTGTTTAAGTTTTAAGTTGTCATAAATGGGGCCTTCTGGCTATGTCTTTTTTTCCCCCTAGTTTTCTTTCAAGTTTTAGTATTAGCAAATCGATGTAGACATGTATTTAACTGGTATAGAAATGTTTTTGCATTAATCTCAACATTATTTGAAATTCTTTGGACACAAAAGTGCCATTGTTACTTAATATTGGTTATACAGGCATTAAGTGCCTCTTAGCCAAATAAATATGTCGTGATTGGAAAATAAGATAAATTCTAATTATTTTACAGCTTCTGGCCGTCTGGTATAGTTATGACTTATGAGGGGTTTGACAATTATAATTTTATCTTCCTAATGTTTCAGGCTTTCTAAAACATAGGTGTAGTATCAGAACTATGTACATTGAAGTTTAGTTGAATAATTCGTTATGGCTTACTCTTAAATCATAAAGAAGTGGAGAATATGGAGGGAAAAAAGGTAAGATACCAGAAAGGACAGGAAAATGACAATAAGAATTTGTGGTAGATGGAAAATGCTTAAGCCTCAACTTATTTAGAACATAATTCTTACCTAAAAATAGGAGAGCTTTTGTTAGTAGAAATTCTAAAATCTAATGCTTTCCATTTCATTTGTCTAAAAGGTAAGTTTCATAGTATGCACACTTTTGAGACAGAAACCTTTTCCTATTCCAAAGTGGGGATTTGATTTGCAGAATGTTTTTTTGTTTCTGTAATTACATTTGCGGGTAAATAGAAGTTTTCCTATACTACTTACTATTAATAGGTTGCATTATTCCCTAGTTTTTGCTAACATCATTTTTGCTGTCTGAAGCATACCTTACTCCCCACTGAATAAATTTCTGTTGCAGAGGTTTTGATGATGAAATGAGAGCTGTAGTTGCAAGAAATCTTGAAGGCAGGGGAATTAATTTGCATCCAAGGACCAATTTGACCCAGGTATTTCCTTTGGGTTTGGTTGTTTGCAACTCACATTTGTAGAACTTCTTTTTCATTTGCTTTAGTTGGAGGCTTAGCTAATGGTAACAAATTTCATTTTTTAGTTGATCAAAACAGAGGATGGCATTAAAGTTATTACAGATCACGGTGAAGAGCTGATTGCGGATGCTGTGCTGTTTGCCACTGGTAAGGATACTATAGAGAAGAAATATCTGAATGTCGTGTGTCTTGGAGGCACACACATGAATGCTATTTATAATCGGCTAGTAGGGTAGACTCAAATACAAAATCAACCACTTTGTTGGAAAATCCACCTTAATTGCAGACACCCCTTAGCCTGCCATAGTTGCGGCCTCTTTGGGGGTCGCCTAAAGTGCAACCTTGAGGGTGGTAGTTTAGTGGTTTAGTCCCACGTCAACTAGAGATAAGGCTAAATTAAAGTATATAAGTGGGGGACAATCCTCACCTTATAAGCCAGTTTTGTAGGGTTGATTTAGGTCTATAACCCACTTTCTAAGATGATATCGAAGCCTATCATAGATCCATTGTTGGGCCACCTGTATTTGGCATGCTCAAGGCTAGAAGTCCCAGGTGTGAGAGGGAGTGTTGGAAAAGCCGCCTTAATTGCGGACACCCCTCAGCCCGCTATAGTTGTGGCCTCTTTGGGGGTTGCTTGAAGTGCAACCTTAAGGGTAGTGGTTTAGTCCCACATTGACTAGAGATAGAACCAAATTAAAGTATATAAGTGGGGGGACATCCCTCACCTTGTAAGCTGGATTTGTAGGGTTGAGTTAGGCCCATAACCCACTTTCTAAGACACTTTAAGATTTGAGTTTTGATGGAAAATGTCCGAGTGGAATGAACTCAGAAAATCTTCTATTTATGTACTCATAGGAATAAATACAATTTCTCCGGAAAGCTCCTTTTCTCCAACAAAATGACAATCAATTTCTGTGTTTGGTCCTTTCATGAAGACCAGATTTGATGCAGTATGGAGTACAACTTGATTGTCACCTATAAGCCTTATCTCCTGAATATCTTTCAATTTTAGCCGTTGGAATAGTTGTCTAAGCCATGTAAGCTCACATGCGGCTGATGCCATAGCACGATATTGAGCTTCTGCGCTGGATCTTGTAACTATGTTCTACTTCTTGCTTCTCTATGAAATTAGGTTTCCTCAAATAAAAACATAATAATAATACCCTAAAGTGGATCATCTGGCTGAAAGTGATCCTGCAGTCTGAATTCGAGTAGCAATTGATTTTTGTGTTGTCTTTGTCCTCATATAATAATCCTTTACCTGGTGCATTTTTTATGTGTTAGAGAATTCATAATGACTGTCACAAGAAGCATTTAGAAACTAACTAACAACACTTATAGCAAAAGTGATGCAGGTCTAGTTATATAAAAGTAAATATTTATCCTGTGCAAATGCACATACTAAATACTATCTAATGTATACAACCCTGATAAACTCTTTAGACTCTTCTCATACTTTGTAATAGTTAATTTAAATATTTGGTGGTGTCTTTTTGTATAATCATCTGTCAAGTTTGTTGATACTTGATAACTTGATCAGTTCATATGGAATGTTTACATGCTAGCATAGCATAGAACTGGAATATCACACTTCAACTTTACATGGAAGTAATGAATAATGTATCAAGGTTTATGTTTTGGGGGTTGGGGGTAGAATGCATCCTGCAAGTATTATCTCATGGAATTTTTGCTTGCCTATGAAATTCTACATCTCAGGTGCTTTTTCATTGCTGCAGGTAGGGCTCCTAATTCTAAGAGGCTGAATTTAGAAGCTGTTGGTGTTGAGCTTGACAACACTGGAGCGATAAAGGTTCACATCTCTCTGTTTTAATCACTTGATTCCATAGTCTAATAAGAAAAAGTTGTTCTCATTTCAGCATCTTGATGATAGGTGGATCAATTGTGATTCTATAATACTAGATTGTGGTATTCATATCTGGTTATATAGATACAAACATAAGACTGTTTTCTATTGGAATACCAACCTGCAAATGTTAGAATTTTCTTATCATGTTGATTGGTGTGCCAAGTGATTGGAGAGCTCCGGAGAAATTGTAAAGTATAAAGGAATTTGTATATCTAATCCCTTCCAAGTAGAAGTTAAAGCAAGGTGAAGGAATACCAACCTGCAAATGCCATAATATGTTTACATGCCATTGAAAAGGTGAAGGAAAGTACTACATTGTAAAATAGGATAAACAGAGGGATAATTGAGAGAAAACCGTGTGCTAGAGTACACAGCGGATGCTTGTTTATATAGACTGATAGTAATAGTTAAAGTTTGAACTGATAAAAATGGGTCAAAGACTGAGTGTTCTTCACTCAGCTGAAGGCTGAAGCTTTTAATATTATATGAAATGACACAAAGGTCAACAAGTACAAAAAGAGAGTAAAGGTGCAGGCAAAACAGCTACAACAGAGAAAAGCTAACTACAAAGATAAAAATTAATATAAAACACAATAATTTAACAACCCCCCCTCAAGCTGGAGCATATAAATTGTATGCTCCAAGCTCGGAACATATAAACTGAATCCGAGGTCCTCTCAAAGATTTGGTCAAAATATCTGCAAGCTGATCATTTGAGGTGATATCTTGGATAGCAGTTTCTCCCCATCAAAGTGGAAGTCAAGATCTATGTTTGGTTCTTTCTTGAAACACTGGATTGGAAGCAATGTGGAGAGTTGCTTGATTGTCACAATACAATTTCATTTGTTTGGTTCCTCATATAACAATTCTTGTCCTTGGAATCTTTTTAATATACCTGAGAATGCGAATCACAGCCTTCCAGTGATCAACATGAGGAGCCTGCATGAATTGGCTAACCACACTAACTGCAAAACAAATGCCAGGTCTTGTAATTGTGAGATAAATTAAAGGAGATTAAGTTTTTCCTAAATCAGATGTGTTTCCTATAAATCAGATCCTAATCAAATCTATATAAATATTTTTTATTCTCAACATACCTTTGGCTCAATCTTTGTATAATGAAGCATTCTATTATCAATTCCCACGTGAGTGGGAATGTAATGTCTGAAGCAAATTGATCTTTAGGTCTTACCATCTTAAATGCTTTCGTCATTGACTGGATATTGATTTGAACAATTGTTTAAAAGCTAGAGAATGATTACGACTCAGTTCTAAATATTCTGCGATCCTTTGTGTTTAGGTGGATGAGTATTCCCGCACAAGCATACCTAGTATATGGGCTGTGGGGGATGTCACAAACCGAATGAATCTTACTCCGGTGGCCTTGATGGAAGCATCGCACTTTGCTGTAAGTATTCAGATATTTAGTGTATAAGCATACCTATTTATGGACTGGGTAGGGAGGAGCAGCAGTTGATTGGTCTAATGATTATCTTATTTATTGTTGTTCAACATTTTTGTTATGCAGAAAACTGTATTTGGTGGGCAAACAATCAAGCCAGACTACAATAATATTCCCTATGCAGTGTTCAGGTATAGTTGCTTTGCTTTTGCATTATAAAACTTACAGTGGTTAACTATTTTGAATATGTTAACTTATGATGGTATATCCCCTTCTTCCCAATTTTATCTCTCACCATTTTGTTTCTTTTCTTTTCTGTGGTTCTGCAGCATTCCACCACTTTCTGTAGTTGGTCTCAGTGAGGAGCAGGCAATAGAGCAAACCAATGGCGATCTGTTGGTTTTCACATCAACCTTCAATCCTATGAAAAATACCATCTCTGGGTAAGTGTAGTGACTTGGAATTTTCACCCACTTCACCTTTATTGCAAATCAATGACGTGCAGAATTCATGATAACTTGGATCAGAGAACAATATTTTTTATAGAAAATATTGTTTGGTACATACATTTTAAATCCTTTAGGCATTGATTTTGTTTATTTACTCCATTGCAAATCTTGTTTCGGATTTTAAGAATCAAAAGGTTACAGTTAATTTGGATTTATGATAGTCTTTATTATCACTACAAGCTCTTCAATTCTCAGTTGGACCCAGTATTGGTTACGTTTGTTGCAGCATAACTTTCTTATCTAAATTATTGTTGCTGATATTTTTCAAATAGGCGACAAGAAAAAACTGTTATGAAGCTTGTTGTTGATGCTGAGACAGATAAGGTTCTTGGAGCCTCTATGTGTGGACCTGATGCTCCTGAAATTATACAGGTATCCTAATGGTTTCACCATATTGTCTATTGTTTAGAAACCTTTATACTTTACTTTTACTACATCTTTACTCAGGAGTGACCTTATATTCTTATTTTTTTGCTATCCTTGCTGTATCTTGGCTTTTCTGTTTTAGAAGAATGGAAGATATATGGTCTGTTCTGTCACTTTGGTCTCAATTTTTTTTTTTTTTTGTTACTTTGCTCTCATAATTTATTTCTTCGAAAAGAGATTTTTTCATAATTTTAGAAGTGATTACAGTACTTTATATGATAACTATAACATTGATGATATTGATATATCTATCTTTTGGTATGCATCTCACATGCCATGTGCTTCTGTTTATGGGCGTGCTTTTAGAAGTTATTATTAAATGGTTTTGCTATTTTCTATTCTTTGTATCTATTATTAATATTAATTAAATAATTAATGATATTAATATTGGTGATCAATAGGGTATTGCTATTGCATTACAGTGTGGAGCTACCAAGGCACAGTTCGATAGCACGGTAAGTTCACAGCTTTCTTGATTGTGTTTTCCTCCTGCCTTCTGAGGACAGTGGTGGGATATTTTTACTGGAAGGGAAATAATATATTGACATCTGGAATTAGCTTCATCTATCTGATATATTTGCGCAAGAATGTCAACATTTGTGTCTTGGAAAATGCAGTGTGCAAAGTATATGGTACAATGGTTATTCAGAAATTATAATGTTAGATAAATCAAATAATGCATATGATTGTTGAATTACTGAGATAAAAGTGTACCGATTTTTGAGAAAAGAGGACACATGAAATAAAGAAATATATAAATAATGAAATATTCAACAATTGCAAAATGCAATATGGAAAGAGAAACTAACAATTGAAAAGTGTACACCAAGATTTACTGCTTAAAATCATTACCAACAGATGCAGAGATAAAAGGGGGGAACAGAATCAAACTCACTCAGTGGTTATCAGGGAATACCAGAGATAACAGGAGAGTGAGTTTGTTTCTCGGGTGTCAAATGTTTTCTTTAATTTGATCAGAACATGTAGTGATGATGCATGATAGCAGAGCAGGGAGGCTGGGGGCTTGTGGGATTTTAATGATTGTTTCAATTTAAAACATTTTCTTTAAAACAGGTTTTATTCTTCTCTCTAGCGTTTGTGGTTGCATCGTGATTACTATAATTGCGAAGAATTGCAGAATGCTACTGCATTTGTAGCCACAAACAAGTAGAGACCTCCCAAACCACAAGATTCTCCAATTGTGGTAGTAGACAGCAGCTGTTCCTACTCGCACCAAAACTATGTCAATTTAAGTGAACAACAGTATTGCTGATTATCCTAATAATTGAATTAGCATAAAAGGCATTATAACGAGTCCTTGTAGGGAAATAATCGTAGTTCTTGAATAAGAGCTCACTATTGTTTGATAATTGTAGGATCCTCTGCAAAACTCTAAATCCAAGTTTTTTAGGCTTCACGATTCTGCTATTTGTTTTATATTCTATTAGGAGACAAATTATAAAGATAAGCAAGCATGCTTCCACAATGTTGTATGTAGTAGATGGTTGCAATGGAACTATCATGACATTAATTCTTGTTTCGATGCCCTTTTTCCCTCTATTTTAGATTTAATTTTTGAACTTTTTCGCACCATCACTTAATGATATTCTGGAACATCATTAAAAGGTTTTAACTATGGAGTACACAAACTTGTGTTGACATGACGACACAGTTTCAAGGCCAGCCCAAAAGTAAAACTACTAAAGCGCAAGTATTAGGCCTATCAAAAAAGGGCTATTATATAGTTATCACATTTAAAGTAAAATGTTTCTCTTAAATTTTGTTTTAGGTCCGACTCACCGTTGGACCGGTCCTACACAGTTTGATATTAGTATAAAAGTAATTTATTAGCTAATTGTCGATCAAAATCAAGCTTTTGGGTGGCCCTTTTTATATTTAAAAGCTTTCTCATTGAAGTAAAAAAAAATGTAAACTCTATTTCGGTGGTGTTTTTTTCTTCATTGCTAGTTTTCTTGATCTGTCTTCATGACCCTTTCCTTTTTTGCTATTATTTTTCTGATTACTTCACCTGACTCTTTCATCTAGGTGGGAATACACCCATCGGCTGCTGAAGAATTTGTAACCATGCGGTCAGTGACCAGGCGTGTAGCCGGAACTGGAAGTGCCAAACCCAAGACCAATTTGTAAAATGTTTAAAATGAAAATACGATCTGCTTGATGGTAGTGTAAAGATGCAAATGACTTCTTTTGGTGACCTTCCCATTATTATAGATCACAAACCCATCTGTTTTTCTTTCCCAATAAAATGTTTGTGTTTTTATTTTTCTTTGTGAATTTCATTTTATTTAAAATTCCATATTTAGAACAGTTTGATTCATTGGCATATAATGTAAGAACGAGTGATTACTTTAGTTGTGGTGCCTTAAGCTTCATAGAAGATATATTGGAGATCGAGGAATATTTTTTCTTGTGTATTATGGAATGATTGGCACATTATTTATTTATGTGAAGGCTGAATCAATCTCACATTTAGGAAATATCTTGTCAAATTTCTAAATATAATTTCACTGTTCTCTTCAATTCGGAGCATATATATCATCTAGTTTGTTACATATATATATATATATATATATATATATATATATATATATGCAACCTTTGGACTCATGTAAAGATGTAATGAAGATGTTTTGAGCAAATAGATTAAGTCATGATGCTGGAGAGGATTTTTTTCATGAGAAAATGATGAGATATAAAATTGACTGATTGGAATACATGGGTTAAAGTATACAAAATCACTACAATTTTATTATTTAAATTAGAATTTTCCCTCGTAATTATGATCAATCAAGTTAATCCATCAAGTTAATATTGATCTCCAAAACCTCATGCTCGAATTCATGCATGTTAGGCTACAAGTGTCATCGCAGATAATATGCATCCAAGTAAATCAATGGACTGGTGAGTGGTGATTTCCCGAAAGAATGCCTGCGTGCAAATGTAGGGAGTAGCGTAACTTTTACATTGAACCTTTACTCTAGTTTTACAGATAATGCCACAACAGAAAACTATTTAGCTACAAATACTTCCTGTACACAATGTACATACACAATCAACCAGACAACTTGACGAACATGATGTACAGCAACAACCTAATCAGCGTGGAGAGTGAATACTACCAACTTTGGCGTACGGATGAAATACGGGAAATCGATTGATTCAGTTACGGAAAACTTTACAGGAAGGTTGCCGGACTTTCAAGAAGAAAAGGAAGTTTCCATTGCTTGTAAAATCGGGGCAGTATCAAATCTGAAATTCCTAAAGCTCTTGCCAGGCCCCACGTCAGGGGTGTGAGAATCAGATTCAGGTTTTGTTGGCTGGATATCCATTACTGTGGAGCTACTTCCAATAGAACCGGGTTTTGCTTTCCACACGCAAATTCCTTCACAAAAGTAAAGGATTATGAGCATTCCTAACTAATGTAAGAAGAACGTATAGTTTGGAAAATGTACAAAGGATCAAAAAACTAGGAATGCATTGCAGTACTGAATTTGAAACAAATAACATTTATGCAAGTTCATCCATAGTTGTTTTTCCCTTGGAATCCCTAGTCAAATCCTGCACTGAAAAACCTTCCTAGCAAAGAAATCTGCACAATAATGTAGCTAAAAAAACCAATACCAAGTTACTAACACATCTCACTTCTAATGCTTCAGCCCTCAAGTCAACTGTACCTCAAATTTAAAATAGTGATCAAGACTAGGTCCTGTAAGATTACGACACACATAACGTAGTGCAACAGATTGGACTAGCTGCTGGAAATCAACTCATCCCAACACAGCCAAGCATTGACTAATTAAACTTTCACCCAATGACATCTAGCAATAACAACTGATGTTTGTAACCAAACAGTATTTGGGGGAAAAAGGACTTACCTTTAAGAGGCAAATCGGGCCTTGGAGCCATAGCAGGTTGGTGTGTTGAAATCCACGATTTCAATGATCTGCACGAAGGTAGTGAATCTTTTTTAACTTTTGACAATACAAGAAACATTCACTGAAACTATCAAAATCATATGCAGTTGTACTCACGCCAGAAAAGGGGCCACCATATAAAGCTTAAGGCCGGTGATGCTACGAGATATCACTTCATCACTTGCTGGTTGAAGTTCATCAAGCCGGTGCCATGCTATTTCCTGCAGGTAACACAATTTCTCAGTATTTATGTTGAAAGTTCTCAGCCACAACACACTCAATTGGAGGTGCAAGGAACAAACAGTAAAGAATAAATACATATCCAAAATTCAGAGTAATAAAGATTCATATTATTGGCAACTCTTTCTTTTGGTTTCTCTGTTTTTGGAAATTGACTAATCATCCCAGGATTGTACTTTTACATTTTACTCGAAAGAAATTTCTTATTTAATCGTATACTAAAGTACTATATAAGAAATTATTGAAGATAACTCTAAGTACATAGGATCATAACTTCATAAGAAACTTAAAAATAAATTATAATAAATAAATATATAGAATCACATACACTGATTTCCTTTTTGGTAAGAGGAGCAAATGCTGTATCATCTTTCACTCCAGCAATAATGTAAAGCCTAACTCTCTGTTGTCCAAAAATAACTTCAAGGTATTCGTCCTCGTTCAGAAGTTTTGAAACATCAAAACCTGTTTCTTCCATGACCTGCGTTCACCACAAAAAAAGAAAAACTAAAAAAGAAAAACAAAAACAAAACTAAGCCAAGACTCCTAATAAGACATGAATTAGCCAATTAATATTACTAGATTTTCAATCTATATCAATTTTTGTTATGTACAGAATACAGAGAAGTATTTTTCCTAGACCTACAGTCCAAAAGCACATAGAAAAAGAGTCATTTACTGAGAAAGTGATAATTCTAAAGAAGCATGCTTACTTCTCTAATGGCACATGCATGATCTTCTTCGTCTTTGCTCTTTTTTCCACGAGGGAAGCTCCAACTTGAACCTTTCCATCCCTTCACTAGCAAGCACTGTCCAGTGTCCACAGCAGGCATGTAAGTAAATATGGCTTAACATAGCAATAAATAGCTCCAAAAGAATCTCTTAATACTATTATATCAGTTCAGAGATGAAAGGATCTTCCGCGGAGTTCTATATGTCATCTCTAACATTTCATTACACTTAGAATTTCTTTGCAAAATTATACTTTTAATTTGCCTGCCTTTGAACAAAACTGTTTACTTCCAATACACAGTTTCAAGAACACTGAACACCTTACGGAAAATTGCACGAAGCAACTTTCCCTAAAAGTGTAGGCTGTTAGGAGGTGTATGAGTGTGAGACTCATGAGTGGCTTTATTATATCCCTTACAAGTCCCCTCATGATAGAGCCCTTTGGGCTTGAAGCATAAAAACATATGAGGTTTGTATCTTAGGGCTTGATGCACGAGTCCTCTCTACCTTGTGTTTAAACTCAAATTTGTAGGCATTCTTAGCCTTAACCACTAGGTCAGAGGCCAATTAGTTTGTACTTTGTATTATGACATGGACAGACTCTCCTAAAAGCTTTAGATGTTAGGTAAAAGCTAGTAAACAGCCTATATCTATAACTGAAACAAATAATGCTATCCTGGCTTTCAAAAGAAGTTAACCAAGTGGAGTAATGAAGATTATACAAAACCAAGTCAAGAATTGACTGCATGTACAATACTGTGGACAGCTGACAGTATACATTCTCCTAATAGCCAACCTGGGAACATAAATAATTTGGAATTCATAACACAGATCGTAACCATGTTCAAATACACTGATTACAGTAACTAACATAGATATACCACAAGAAAACAAGGTAAGCAAATAGATTTGTCTTACTACAGAAAGCAAAAAATAAGTACTGCTGTAAGTGTTTATTCTTGTCTTACCCTTTCATATGTTTCATCAAGAATTATTGCCCCAGTTACAGGAACTCGAACCTTATAGGAAGTGAAGTCCTTGAAAATATCATCTATATGGGCCACATAAGGCTTCAAAACATCACAGCTATTGAACACTGCTAAATGTTAAGGAAAACAGCAT
Organism: Glycine tomentella; assembly: GCA_007407185.1. Taxonomy (NCBI): domain Eukaryota; kingdom Viridiplantae; phylum Streptophyta; class Magnoliopsida; order Fabales; family Fabaceae; genus Glycine; species Glycine tomentella. The sequence goes on along the minus strand of PYAF01001751.1, from coordinate 939,563 downwards.
CTAATATATAAATTGATATGGATAGAGAGTATGACCATGAAAACACACTGCCATGATGAGTAGCTTTATTTTAGGTAAAGCCTAGTCAACTGTGCCCTATAATGTCTACAAAGTAAATCATAAAGAGATACCTTCTCTCACCTGGTCAATGAATGTAATTGTAGAATAACATGGTTACAGTATTACATTGTCTTAATAATTATCATTTTGAATGTGTCCATGCACAAGCATGTTAGCATGGCTAACAAGCTGAGCATAAACACAGTCTTCATTGATGAACTCAAAGCCACTCATAGGATTTTATGAAGAAAAAAAGGGCAAGGGGACAAAGGGAATTCAGATGGGAGCCTGTCAACATCTTTATGTGCCTTATCATGCAGAGATAATTTTTCACAAGCACTTTGGCAAATGTACACTGTTTATATGTTATGTACAGCGCAAGAATACTGAGGGGAAATTAAAGGAAGAAGAGAATTCTCCCTGTTCAGGCAGATTTGGTTCGTATAATACAAGAAATAGCATGGGAGAAGAATAGAACAAGTAAATCGAGTGAAGCAACAATTTTTTTTACCAAATTAAAGATTTTAAAATTCTGAGTTAGGAATAGACATTATTGCATTGTTTCATCCATTTACCAGATCCAACCTAGCATAAAAAGGCTTGGTTGTTGTTGTAGGAATAAATTTCTATGGAAAATCCACATCCTCCTCTCAAATTCTTTCATTTCACATTTTCACCACCAAGTTCAAATGCAAATAAAATAGCTTACCATGTTATTTTCCCATTTTAGTGAAAAGTATGAAAGAAACCAGATCATGAATTGTTCATAAATTATTATAGTCAAGGAATAAGAAAACCATATATTCAGCTACTGTAAACAGAAAGACTGAAAACAAAACAGTTATAGTAAGGATACATAAAGAAGTGAACTCCTTCAGATTTAATGACTTCAGAGATGGATTATTTTCTACAGAATTATCTTCATAAAACCAATGTGCATACTCCACAAGAAACAAGATCCTTTCAAATGACTGAAGATCTTCCTTTGGCACATTTAGCACAAATCGGCTGCAATATAACAACATGAAAAGGGCTTTCATAACAAAATAAACATAGGAGGACACAATAATACTCTAACAAAATAAACATTGGAGGACACAATTATACTCCAACAAAATAAAGGGAAGAATGTCAATGCAAATGATTTTGTGCGTTACAGAGTTGGAGGAAAACATCACTGTATATCTATGACAGATCATTTCAAAGATCTTCACCATTATTAAAAAGAAAAAAATGAACGGTTATATAGCAAAAACACGTTCATTATACTGATAGCGAGTAACCCATAATTAAACAGTTAAAACTGATCGATTTAAAGTTCTTCAGACAAATATCCAGCAGAACCTTCCCTTTAAAAAAATTGTAGGAAGTAAGAATAATTTACTCATTTAGCAACAGAAAAGAAACCATCATCTACTGCTTGAAGCTTAATTACAACCATACTCATATTCATACAACCCAAAATCACATTGAAGACAACAACAACGGCAACAACAACAACAACAAAACAACAACAACAACAACAACAACAACAAAACAACAATAAAACTTAAAAAAGTCTCATCCACAGTCAGCAGCTGACAGTACTATCAATTCTTTAGGTAAGACAGTAATATTAATTAGAGGCATAAAGTATAATATTTCTAATGTGGATAAAAGAAAACAGAAAATTAGAACAATTCAAGGGTTAAAAAAAACAGAAGAAGCTAAAAAACTCGGTAATTTCACTGCCCTAATTTCGTGCATTTTCTGGGAAACTTGACAGAGAAGCGAGAAAAAGAGAGACCTGCAGAGATCGTCAAGGAGTTCTTGGGGTGGAAGACCGTTCTTAGAGGAAGAACGGTGATGATTAGACATCGCGACACAGTGCTGATTCTCAAACCCTAAACCAAACAAAAATTTTAAAAAAATAAAATGCTCGAAATGGAAAAGCTTCTTCAACAATTTTCTAACGGATTGTCTCACTCTCCGTATTTCAGCAGCAGAAAGAAAGAAAACCACGTTCGGCTCTTCTCCGAACCGGATCGGATCGGATCTTCTTCTCAAGTTCCACCAAAACCGTTTCTCTTTTTAAACGAAGTTTTTTTTTTTCTTCTTCTAAAAATTGTATCCTTAATTTATATATTTATTTATACAAATGCCTTTATTTAAAAACTAATTAGTTTAATATTTGTGTTATGTGTTGCTTAAGAATTATTTTAATATTCTATAAAAAAAGGAATTATTTAACTTTATTAGGAATTTTTAACATAAATAATATTAATTAAATAAATATAAAAATTCAATAAAATGATTTATATACATGTGCATACAAAATTATCATCAAAATATAAATTTCTTATAAATATTCATAGAAAATTATTTTATCAATTTGTTATCCTCTTTTGCTATCCACTTGTATTTTTTTTAAAGTACTAAGATTTTTTATTATTAGTTATGAACAATTCATAATTTTTTAGTATTTTTTTCAATTTGAGTGTATATAAATAAATTACAATAGCAATAGTCCTGATTTCGCTATCTCATTTTTGGAGTCGGCATATTTTATCCGAAATTGGTAACTATGTTGGTAGAAACCAACATTTTTAGAAATATAAGATTAATTGGATAATTTTTGAAGAAATAAGATTAATAAATGATTAAAAAAAACGAAAGGAAAAAAAGATCCAAATTTTCTTCTCCTAACAAAATCTAATAAACTAAGCATTAACATTTCCGTATAAAAAAACATTTTGGCAAAGAACAAAGTTACGTGAATAAAAAAATTATACCCCACAATCAATGTCTAATTTAAAATTAAAATGAAATAAGCATAAAGTATCTGTAAGATCCCATCTGAGTTGCGATAAATTTGTGTTGCCTTTCATCTCCTTATGTTAGTGCATCCTAAATAGTTTGACTCATTACATAACTGAAAATGTTCAAAACAATGTTGATAAGGCCCAATAATTTTGCACGGTTATCAGAATCTTCGATGGACAGTTCTCCATATTACGTTGTCAATGTCATGAGTCCAGCTCCTAAAATTGTACAAGATTATTACTATAGTAAACAAGTTGATTTGCTTCAAAACTCATTTCTGGGTGCTAGACTTGTGCAAACTCATTCACACTATAGCATAAACCATCTAAATCATGGCCAGTTGTAAATTATTGCCATGTTGCATTAGGTAACCCCCACTTTCCAAACTTCATGTTGTGCCATGTAGACATTTACTTTGATAGTTACCATATCATCGTTTGAGAAATTATAAACATCACAACTCACAAGTTTAAAGCTCATGCCTTGAATTGAAGAGCAGCAATATTTCAAAGGATCAAAAAAACCCATGAATAAGATTTGCAGCAATCAGGGCCATCAATCCTCATAGTTACATGCCATACATACATAGCTAAAACCCTTTCTTGCTGCTGCTATTTGGAGGCCAGCGTCCAGAAATTCAAAATAAATGAGGGCGAAGCAGCAAACCAGCTCATAAACGCCATTGCTGTTGCTGTCTCAAACCTGCTGCAATGGTTCTGTGCACAATCATTCAAATCATTGCCAATGAGAACCGTGATACCAGCAGAAGCACAGGCTGCAGAAAATGTAAGTGTTGAAGTAATCTGCACCAGAATTCACGTGAGAAAAACTTAGTTTCATAGAAAAATAAATTAAAAGAAAAACACCATATCTGAGTGCCTCTGCCTTATTTTAATTTTGTATACAGTACTGTAAACCACATTATTAAAACAAATGGAAAAATAAATACATATTCCAAATAATAGGGTAGCCCAAAACATTGACTTTCGCATCATCCCACTTAAGTGAAAATAATATGTACACAATTAAATAATTGGTTCCATAGCTAAAATTCATTTTTCCAATGTACAATGTTAACTGTTAAGTCTTTCACAAAACAAATTAATCTGATCGTCAGGCACAAGTCTTACATTTATATTTCCATCACAAGATGTCTGTCCCTGGTTGAAGACAGACAACTATCAAGTAAATGGTTATATTTTTAATGCACAATGACAACTTTTTCACTACCTATACTGCTACCATCGTTACAACATTCTTGGATAGTTAATCTACTCAAAGACAGTTTCTTTGCCAGTGTTCAAGACACAAGTGGTGAGGATAGCAACTATTTTACAAGATTAATTGCAAGTTAACAAAGTTTTCCAGCATTGTCTTACCCCGTCACCGATAGAGAATAAGCGGACGATTCTCACATTTCGGTAGCCACGCCTTACTAAAATGGCATATATATCAGCAACTCCCAAAGAGAGGCTCCACAAGCTTTGCAGGCCAACAGCAGCAACAAGGTAGCTGGTACAAGAAATATAACAAAACTTGTTATGCTATGTTGAAAATGAAGACTATGCGAATGAAGACAATCAAATCCTAATGAACAGATCACTTTTGTAAACGTTAGAGATACAAGAATTTAAGGAAGTGGAGCTGCCCACAATTTGGAATATGACTTCCTACAGTTCATATAATGGAACCTTTGAATGCTCTCAAATCTCATTTCCATTCCAAGCCTAATTGATTCATTCAGTGTGCATAGTCTCTTCTGAGACAGTTTATAACCCCCAAATAGATTAGAGGGGCAAAGGCTTGAACAGATTACCAACTGGATCTTCAGAAGGCATAAAATTTGTAAACTTCTAGCCCAAGTAAACACTAAATATAACACTAAATCCTCACCTTTTATATTATTAGACTATTTGATTTGTAACTTCAAAAAATATTAGGAGATTCCAATAAACAGAAATTCCACTTAAAACAACAACAGAGCCTTACGTCACTAAGTGAGGTTGGGTACAAGTATCCAACAATGCCATAATGTTTCCTCGAATCAGATTTTTAGAAAGTCATTTAGATCAAGGTCTTTGTAATTGTTTCTCCTAAAATTTTCTTCAGTTTCCCTCTCCCTCTTTTAATTGGCCTATATTCCATTTGATCCACTTTTCTCACTGGAGCCTCTGTAGATCTTCTCCTTGCATGACCAAACCACCTTAAGTGTGTTTAAGGTTACATTCCCCCACCTCATTAAATGCTACTCCAACTTTTTCTCAAACTTATTACACCATAATCTTATCTTTTTTCCTGAATGTCCATTCATAGGTCAGCAACTTTGGACTGTCGAAGACCAAAAAGTAAATAAATAATACAAAACATAAATGGGAAATAAATTTCTAAGGACTTGCATGAGTGACTTTGGGAAAAGCCTAGGTTTCCAACCCATTCTATGAAGACTGAATTTTCCGCTGCAAGTAAGTTGCTAAAGACAAGGAAATATTGGTGTGACACCAATTGAAGAAAAAATGACAGAAAAATGATTGAAGTGATTTGATCATGTATACAAAAAAGGACACTGGTAACAAGAATAAATAAATTGCATGTTTTTTTCTATAAGTAAAAAGAGATTTTACGAAGATAGTAAATTACTTCTTCCCAAATCCATCTATGTTTGGTGAAAGCGTAAGAGTTTATTCCACTTCTCCATTTATAAAACCCACACCTTTGAGTACTGATTTTCAACGCCAAAACAAACACAAAATCAACGATTACCACAGCCCCAATTATTAAAAAAAAAAAAAAAAAAAAACAAAGGGTTAGTGC
>PYAF01001751.1:895760-932219 GCA_007407185.1 Glycine tomentella | reverse complement strand
GTATAAGAAAAGCTAACGAAATGTTAAAAGTTGACAACTTATAACTAAAAAATATTAAATTAATTTATTAAATTATTACTTTGTGCTAAGATTATCTATTGAAGCAATATATAAACATAAAATGATAAAAATAGATATATTATAAAAAAAATTTATGGAAATTTTAATTTTCTTTTATTGATAAAAATATATTTAAGAGTATTTCATATTTTACTGTTAATTAATTGATAAGAATATATTTTTACAAATATTTATGAAAATGTTATTATTATTTTATTTATAAATTAAACGAGTCTTGGCAATATATTTTCTAACATTTCTTTTAACTTTATTGAATGCTGAAGAAGTTTGGAACCCTGATGGTAAAAGTCATTGGCTAACTTTTTCGACATTAATATTATTATAATTGTAACAAATCACAATTGCCTTATCATGAAATAACAACTTATATTCATGCCACATGAACCAATGTTATCAATGACCCCAAAAAAGCTCATGATAAGCAAAAAAAGAAATTATGTTGGTATTTGATAGTGTTGATTAAATATATTTACGGGACAAAAATTCAAGGATAAAGACTTGTCAAAATTTTCATATAAAAAAAGGGACTTGTCAAAATTTTGATTAGGGAGTAAAAGAAAAATTTTAAAAAAATAGTGACAAAAAATATTATACTATTTTCAATATAAAGTTTTAGAAAAAAAATTACATATTGACATTCTTATAAGTTATAACTAAAAAAAAAAAAAACATTTCCTCACGTCAAACAAATAACCACTCATCCTATTTCTCATTCACCTTCTTCTGTCTTTTATTCTTTTGTCATGACATGTCATGTAACTGACTCTCCCCTATGCTCTAAACACAACAGAATATTAGGATATTTCCAAATTCCAATGAAGACGGAGCTGAACAAGAGACAGAGAAACCCTCCACGAAATGCTGTCTATTATTCCTTTGGGTATCTCGGTATCCTCAACTCTTGCCAAAGTCTCACCTTTCAATAACAGTTTTAAGAAACCAACGTCTTTCCCATCCAAGCTTTCAACTTCCTCCGATGAATTCTCTCTCCTTTTTCTCTCCCACTCAGGTACTACTTCTTTGCATAGTTACCTGCAGCTCATGCTTCATTGCACTGATGGGTTGTGCTTTGTTTTAAGTTCCCTTTTATTCACGTGGAACAAGTTTCAACCTTCAAGTAACTCAGTGTGGTACTGGTTGTTGGATTTGTTGTCTTAGCACATCTATGTATTATGTATAAGTATAAGCCTTTTAATTGCTAGAAAAAGATGAAGTGGATTCAAGATAGGCCTTTTGAAATCAATTACTTATTATAAATAAAGCAGAATTGCTGCTATTTTTAGCCTCAAATAGAGAAACTATTATATAATATAGTCTAGGACTATCATGTATACATGATTCTGACCAATTTTCATGTGACTTGTAGTCGAATTTTGCAATTTATGAGAAAGAGATAATTAAACTCGATTATGTGTCATATGGAGATTAACTTGGACCATGATACCTTGGAACCATGTAATAGTTTTTTCCAGAGAATGGTTATGCATTTTGTAAAACGATTGTGAAATACCCTTCATTCAATTGATCTTATCCAAACCCTTTTTCAAGTTTACCTTTGTCATCAATGTGTGGAGCATCTAGTTACATTATATTATGCAGTTCCATTTTCACTTCATAGGTTTTGATTTCAACTGATACATAGGTAACAAAGCGTTCTGAGGATGCATGCTTTCTACTTATTACACTCAGAGATGTCATCCTTAATAGGATATAAAACTTTGGTGTTTGGTGTTTGAATTCAGGAATTTGCAGGGCTAGTCAAGTTGTTGATTTGTTCCCAACCATGTCCCCCGAAATTATTGTCCGCGAGGCAAGGTTGGAGGACTACTGGGGAGTGGCAGAGACTCACTGCAAGTGCTTCTTCCCTGAATATTCCTTCCCATTAGATTTTGTGCTGAGGATAGACAGATTGGTGGTGGCTGTGTTAGTGGCTATGTTGGCCGGATTCTTTAGGCCTAGAGATTGCAGAAGAATCTGTTTGGTGGCTGTTATTGACAGCTCACTTGATGAGTCATTTTCATTTGAAACTGAGGGTCTCAAGATTGGTGGTTTTGATGGGAAATTCAGCCTCAACAAGGGCTATGTGGCTGGTATATTAACAGTCGACAATAATGCAGACTTTTTACCAAGAAAGGGGCCACGACGACATAGAAGGTGAGTGCAGCATATACTTTTGAAGCTTAAGGAGTTTATATATGTCTTCAGGACCAAAGATATTATAATGTTGTCAATTTTTTACTTGTCTAAGTGTGGATTCATGCTTCACCATCTTCTTTAAGAAACTGACTTCCAAATAAATTGTTCATATTACCTTGGCTAATAAAATTACTAACTCAACATACAAAATTCCAATTTTGAAATGAATACTGATGCATTGATTCATAATTTGGCCATGAAACAATAAGATGATGCATTTGATCATTGCAAGTTTAATGTGACATGGGTTGCATCCTCTTTGAACCGCATTTGATCTCAAACTTTAAGCAGAAAATTTTGCCTTATTACTTGGTCATTCACAGAAATACCTCACTATGTCTTGAATCCATCTACAAACCATGGCCCATTTCATATGTAAGTCTTCTGATAAATTGATGTCCTAAAATGACTTCTATTGGAAGGGCAGAGAACTGTTGTCCCCTGAAGAGGCACAAAAAGTTTTAGGGGGAGAACTCTTATGAACTTATGCAACATGTTATTTACCTAACTTTTAAGCAGGTATGACATATGGATATGGCCTTTACAGCAGCCATTGGAAGTCACATTTCGTGCAAAGTTTCAGAGCAAATATCTCTTTTTTTTTTTAATATTGCTGAATGAATTCCTCACAGGAATCAGGGCACGTATCATTTTTGTAGGCTTTCCTTCCACCTTAGCTAAGCATGCATATTTTAGAATGAATGCATCAAACATCTGAACGATTGATATCTTTCCTGTGATATGATATCCAAGGCACATGGTCAATAGAAAATACATTATGTATTATTCGCAAAATGTATTTCTGCATCAAGCATAAGAAAAGATTTTCCAAAAGTAATATTTAAACTAACACCAAAAAATGCAGAAAATGTTTTCAAGAAAGTTACACCTCCAGCAATAATTAGCTTGTCCGATTCTGAAGTCTCAAATTTATAACCGTTACATCTAGACCTTGTATACATTTGCCCACTTTTATTGTCCTAAAAGTTATCACTGAATGATTTCCCTCTATAGAACATAAGTTACACAACATATATGTCATTTAATCATTTATGTTACTAATTACACAAAATCTTTCATCACACATGCACAGTTTCTTCTTGGCTAAACTGTAGCTTTCATTTTGTTAAAATGGAAATTCTAATCTGTTGACAATGATTGCAATGTTTACGACTGCACTTGCCTTTAGATGTGCTAAAAGATAGTGTCACACATAGATTATGGTCTTATAAAAAGCTTTTGAACCATCCATTACCCTTCAAAACAGATCATGGTTTTACCATGTGAATCCTTATTGATGATTGTAAAACAAATTATTTTTCTTGTAGGACTGGAATTGCATACATATCAAATGTGGCGGTCCGGGAAAATTTTCGGAGAAAGGGGATAGCTAAGAAATTGATAGCAAAGGCAGAGTCTCATGCCAGAAGTTGGGGCTGTCGTGCCATCGCATTGCACTGTGACTTGAACAATCCTGTGGCCACAATGTTATACAAAGGACAAGGTTACAAATGTATCATGGTTCCAGAAGGAGCAAATTGGCCTCAGCCAAGAACCTCACCAGACATCAGATTCAACTTCATGATGAAACTTCTCAAAAATTCACCAGCTTCTAATTAGACATTATATTTAGGAGGAAGTAATATTTATTCTATAACACATTATCTATTATATATAAAAAAAAAAAAGGAAGTGTTAGGGGAGACTGTCTATTATTGGAATGTATATCTATATACAAGCCAAAGAATTACATGCAAAATTAACATTTTAGTTTGCATTATGCCAACTTTAAGCATTTTATCGGCTCAACGACTAACGAATAATGAACTAACATCCCAACTAGTTACGCTTGATAATCACTACAATTTATATGGACTAAATGAGCACTTGAATTTTTTAGAGACTAAATAAAAATTTAGAAATTATATTAGAAAAGATAAAGAGTGATGGTTATAAATCATTTCTGCATCCAAAGTATATGCTTAACATGTAAAAATATAATTAAATATATAAGCAATAATATATATATATATATATATATAGCACAAATTAATTCATATATTTATTAAAGTTTAAATCTAAATCGTACTTCATTTTTAAAAAATAAAAGTGATCTTCTAAATATTTTTGTTCGTTTGTCCTTAAATGAATAATTATTAAATATTTTTATCAAATAGAAAACTCATTATCATGAATTGTAAATTTATCCATACGATGTAAAACAATACAAGTAATTTGTGTAATATTAAGTATATACAATTTTAAATAGGTTAAAATATATTTATGATTTCTGATATATATATCTGACTTTTATTTTTGATTTCTAATAAAAAAATTACATTTATTTTTTATCTTTAATTTTTTATTTTAAGACTTTTTATTAGTTAAATGATGATATGTTCATTGATAATCATGATATGTTCAAATTAACTTGTTATTGTACACATAAAAAAAAAACCCTACTTAATAGCCTTTGACTTCTTTGTTTCTTCTTAAATATTAATATGCTATCTACGATTATTCAATCTTATGCAGCATTGCATAGGATAAGCTTCTTAAAAAAACACTTTTTTGTTTCTTCTTAAATATTAATATACTATCTACGATTATTCAATCTTATGCAGCATTGCATAAGATAAGCTTCTTTAAAAAAAAACACTTGGTTTATATTTTTTTCATTTCATAATAATTTGTTTGATACAGCATTGCATAGGATAAGCTTCCATGTGTAATATGTAAGAGTGTGTCTAGAAATCTATTTGATTGGCATTCAGTAGAGAATTTACACTTTCTTTTATTTTATTTTTAAGTGGCACTTTCTTTTTTTTATTTATAAAGGATTTACACTTTCTAATATACAAACATAAAAATAATGAGTGTTATATTAATGTTAATAATTAAACGAAAGTAATATTCAAACATAAATTAAGTAATAATATATTTATTTAGGGAAAGAATTTATGTTCAATTCTTATCGTGTAAAAAATTTTCTTAAATCAGCAACAATCACGTATTATAAGTAAAATTAATTTCTAACTCGATAGATTGGAGAACACTTATAATCTTTGATTTAGGAAAAAAAATTAAAAAAAAGGATTTTAACCTCCTCACTGAACCTGCAATTAGAAGGGATTTTGACTTTGGCAATTATTCTGTATATGAGGAGGGTTGTTTATTAATATAATAGCATGTTTGTGTACAATTAGAAACACAGTTTAGGGCCAGAGAAAAGTTGTCTTGGGCGTTTTGATTTTTAGTATAGCTATATATTTGTAGTGCAAAATATTTTTTAAACATTGTGTAAAAATAATTTATACTAATAATATATATAATTCAATCTCCTCATTTTTATGTCTTTTACATTTTCTGAATAATTTTTTTATGACTACTATTTTTAGAATCTTTAACTCTAAGGTGAGATATGAGATATCTGCACAAATTTTAATTATTTGAGCTGTCTATGAGATTCACAGGCTTAATTCTTCACATTTTTATCTCTATTTAAAAATATATTCTATCAAAAGAATCCAGATCCTTTCCTATAACTTCTGGGAATGTAGTTAAACGAGTCACCTCAATAGATTGATAAATGGACAATCATGCACGCATTTTTCTATTCTTAGAGGCGGAAGAAGTTACTTGCACTCCTTTCATACGTACCCTACTTTGATAGAGATGACTAGAAAAAAAATAAAAATACATTGGAATAGTAACAGTAATATTAGGCACAAAAGTTTGGTGACAAAATTGACCCAACTCTTATATATATAATAATAGCAGGGCCAGTTTAGAGTAATCAGAGTACACAAAAATACAAAAGATGTTGGAGGGGGAGAGGTATTGATCCTTGTGAAGTCTTTATCAAAGTTGTTATATCAAGCATAACTTAAAGCATGGGAGATGTGTCTGACATTTTTCGAAAGAATATTTCCCATCAGCAGGAGAAAATTCAAGTAGCTGAAATGATTGATGCAATCGATTGAATTTAACAGCAAATTATCATTTAATTTAATTGTCGGTTGTAAAGTTGAATTGAGATCATGACATGTTGCCAAATCCTCAGAAAGAGTCTCTCAATGTCATAATTAGATTAATATAAGAGCCATTAGTCTTACCTTTCAAGGCATGGATGCATTTTTATCAATAATCATCATCATTTCTTCTCCCACCGCTTCTCTTTCTTTTTCTTTTTGTTGGTAGGTTGTTCTCTTATGTAGGTAATTTACATTATCGTAGACAACTACTTTTTTTATTTTTGAGATTTTTTTCCATTTTATTCTGTCCTTTGGATTAACCTCAGATCTATGTAATGAGTAGTAATTTCTGAAAATTTTCACCGAATTAGCAATCTTTTTAAACATCATAACAAATGAATTATTGAATTCATCCCTAAAAGATTTAGTTATAATCAAGATATTAGTCCTTAAAAATATAAAAATTTCATCTTTACTAGTAAAAGTTACAAGTACATAGTCAAATAAACTTTCCCCTAAGATTGTAAGCATTATTCTATTTAGTGTTTGACTTTATAAAACTTTCATTTAGTTTCTCACTTTGTAAAACGTTACTTAAAATTTATTCACTTTAATCTTCTTTTTCATTACATTCTTTTATTTTCATTAAAGACTATTTGGCATGAAAATAATTTTACAATATTTTAAAAATTTAGATTTTGGAACTGAAATAATTTTTTTGTCAAGTCAAAAACTAAAGTGAACAACACTATTTTAGGGACTAACGTAAAATTTTACTCAATAAGATAGTGATATTATTCCTTTTCAAGAATTAATATGTCTAGTGCCTACAGAGTAATATACCCGAGGTATTGCCAAGGGTCATTGTGAAATTTTAATATCATCAAAGACTAATTTGCACACCCACAAATTTCTGCGAAAGAGCAATTCCTTGATGAAACAGCTCAACACATGGAACTAATTGATACAGTTGCATTTGTTGGAGCCAATATTGTAAGTTTGCAACAATTGGTCTATTGCACAGTTTGCTAAACAGAGCAATATGAGAAGAATCTAAGACCAAAGTTGGAATTGATCAAGATATTCTTATACTTAAAATAAACTGCATCTTCAGGTATTGGCGTATTGCTCAAAAACATAACTGGCATATACATTCATTTCAGTTTGCAGATATTAGGAAAGGATATTCCCAAAACAAAATATTAAAGGGAAGAAGGCAAATTCCAAAAGTTCCTTTCCTGAATCAACTCATAAGTTTTGCTCAAACTGCAAAGAGAATTTGCTACAGGGAGGGATATTTTGAAACAGAAATTAAAGAAGAAAAAATGAAAAATGACTAGAATAAGAAAAGTAACAAAGACAATGAAAAATGATGAGAATAAGAAAAGTAACAAAGACTCCTCCTGAGTACTGCTACAATTCCTAGACCTAAAATGGCTACACCCTAGTGACTCTACCCTCTTTGACTTGCATATCTCTATCCCTTGTTCTTCGGTTCTAAACATAGCTACAATATGATCATGTTCTATTTTGCTCCTATCCCCCCATTCCAACCCTGTACAAAAATCCAATGAGAAAAATAAATGACAAATAAGAAATAACAGACAAAGGTTTTTTAACTTGGGGTTGGCATCAAAATTGTGGACAAATATGACTGATGCAGTCACAACCGCAACCACGACGCACTTGCAAACACCTCAAAAACCTTTAACATTGCAGTTTTGTAGAATGCAATTCAAAACCTTGCATAAGACATGACTCAAGAGAGGAATTGAAAGAGAATTAGAGAACTCTCCCAACTAAGATCCTTCTTTCCTTGCCCCCCCTCACATGTATTCAAGGGTAAGGCTGTTAGTGTTTGGAATGAGTTTTGGTGAGGCAGCAGAATCATTTGCAAAGCCAGATTTGGTGCCTGTCTTGTTTCTCATTTCAATAACCTTCTTGTGGGAGTTGGAGTGCACGGCCGCACAAAATGTTGGGCTTGCTGCAGGGCGATATTCGGGGAAAAGCCGGCCTGACTTGTAGCGCACTCCACAAGCATTGCAGAGTGTTTTCGGCCCCATTGGCCCTGCCCTCCACTGTGGTGTCTTGGTTATCTCACAGTGCAAGCATTTCCTAACTGCCTGTGATGGTGCATTCTGCTGCTCTTGACCTGATAAGAAAGTCAACTTGATCTTCTTTTTGTTCTTGGGCTCCCCAAAGGCCTGCTTTGGTGCCTTGATCACAGACTCGGCAAAATTCTCGGAATCTGATAAGGCCGTCTTGGAAGTGGTGGTGGCGTTGTGCTGCACGTTCTCGCCGGTGGAGGATGCAGGGGAGAATAACTGCATCACTGGATGGGGGTTGAAGGTTGCAGGGCGCGGGCGCTTGCTGCGCACACGTCCACATGGCACGGGGATGTAAATCTCTGGGCTGCAAGATGCAGCCTTCTCGCCGGAGCAGAAGCTGCTGCTTTCAAGGACTGAGACTGGGCTTGCTGTCTGGAATTGGGCATGAGCTATGTCCTCTTTGGTGGTGGTGGTGCATTGTGGCTCCTCCTCTTTCTTCATGGCGAGGCTCATATCAGAGAAAGAGTCCTCAACAAAATTGGACAGCCATTCCAATTGCACAATGTCTTCATACTGAAATAAAGACACATTGAACATAGTTAAGAGTTTAAGTTTAACATTCCCCAGCCAAGAAGAAAAAGATTGCTCATACAAATGACATAAGTCACATAACAGATATGCTACTAAACTGACAATTCAAGCAAAAAAGTAAATGGTAGGATGAAAAAAAATTCTGTTAAGCTTTTTTTATTTTATCAATAAGTAGCTACAAACCCTTATAACACTATTATCATAAGAGTTTTCTAACCAGCGCCCTAAGAGAGTGCATTTTTATGCATCCCAGTAAAAAAATTCCTATTTTATCATAAATGATAGGGGATGTAAAGCATTAAGACACTAGTTAGCATTTGTTTTATCATAAATTCTTTTTATCATATTTTATTAAATTTTACAATAAATCTCTGTTGAAAAAAATTCATATAATAAATTTCTATTGAAATTAATCTATATGATTAAATGCATATCAAGTGTTTAATTAATGCACTCAATCCTCTCCGTCTCTCCTCATTCAATACTCAACCCTCTAAATCAATAATCAATAAATATTGACAATTAAGAGGGGACACAGAATGTAAACAAACCGCATTGGTGAATACTGCAAGCTCTTGAAATGGAATAATCAA
This sequence comes from Glycine tomentella, assembly GCA_007407185.1. Taxonomy (NCBI): domain Eukaryota; kingdom Viridiplantae; phylum Streptophyta; class Magnoliopsida; order Fabales; family Fabaceae; genus Glycine; species Glycine tomentella. The sequence goes on along the minus strand of PYAF01001751.1, from coordinate 922,736 downwards.
AGGGTGAGCTTAGCTGAAGGAATCAATAGATAAAGAAGAATGTCAACAAATACTAGTACTATGAAGCTTAGTAAAAAAAATAAAGAATGAAAACTTTTTATAAACAAATATTACTGGTATATTTCTTAAGTAACTTAATATTCAATAAATACTTTTTTCTTTTATTTATTCCTTGACTAATGTCTTTGAGAGAATCGTTAAAAAGATCGATCACTAATTTAAATATTAGTGATAGATAAAATATTTTTACTCTTTTCTTTAAATGTTTTGACGTTACTTTGACTTCGCTTAATTTATATAATTGCATAAGAAATCAGAAAAAAAAATCTTGAACTAATTATCAAGGTAACAGATTTTGACCATGACCAAACCAGAGTTCCTCGTGAAGCATGAGCTGCTACTACTACCTAGAGTGACGACCTTTGTAAATGGCCATTATTATGGCATCACATGACAAGGCACGTGACATTCAATAATGATAATCATGATAATTAAGGCAGCGCAACCCCATTACCCCACCAACGGAGTGGAGGATGTGCCCCTTGTTTCTCACCGACAGAATCAAGTGTCCTTCCCAAATGACCAAATTATCCCTTGTCTAAGAATTTTTGGAAAGTTTTACTAACCCAAATCCAAAATTATTCTGTGCATCAAATTCCCAAAAATACCCCCTGTCTATGAATATTGCGCGTATTTAAGTTGCGACGGTGCGGATTAAATATTTTTTTTAAAAATCGAATTTCGTAAAGGAAAATGTTGATATACATCTTTATATTAATTTTGAGAGAATATTATTGAGAAGCATATGTATAAAAAAGAAAATATTAATTATATACTGTAATTAATCATAAACTGTGATATACAAATAATTTTATTGACTTTAATATAAATAAATATAAAAAGTCTTTTACATTATCATTGATTTTTTTATAATAATTAATCAAATAGTTCTAAATTTTCCTACAAAATCCACCTACATTTTTTATATAATATGTATAAGTATTAAATTTATTTTATACTTTCAAGCATTAAATGTTTTTAGCTTTTTATTTAATATTTTTTAAGGGAGTAGGAAAAATTACAAAAGAATGTAATAAAATTTAAAAGTCATTATTTCTTATAGGCTACAATGAAAAATTTATGCATGTCTATTAAATTTAGAAGAAGAAAAAAATTGTTCTACAATAATAATTAAAAACTAAAATATTTTTTATATTAAAAGTTATGATGGAAACACATTTATAAAATTTAACGTTAACAAATTTCAAGAAAAAATAAGTATATTTAATACTGATTAATATGATATTTTAAATAATGAATCTGTTTAAAAATTGGACTGCCATTGTCTGGAATATTTGAAACTCTGGAAACTCAAAATCCAAATTCCAATTTACCAATATATCTTAAAGAAAAGTTTTAAGAAAAAAAAACAACAACAGTAAGGAACAAAAGAAAAGACATCAAGAACTGAAGCAAAGAGCCACAACTAGAAGAACCAAATTTTCATGCAACCCCATTACGCGGTGTAACAGACATGTAATAAAAACACCAACAAATTAAAACGTTGATAAAGTTACACGCAACACGTTTAGGGTTTACGTGTAGAGTGCACACGTGGACGGACAAATGAGGTGTTAGAGACTCACCGAAACAGAGAGCTCCGCCGAGAGATCCGTCACGGAGTTATCGGAAAACACCGTGTCGGCGGCGGGGAGCGAGTCGGACTCGGCAGACCAGAAGTTCGCAGGAGGATCGACCGGCGCGGCGGCGTCGTCGGGGAATTCGAGGAGGTCGTCGATGTGGTCGAAGAAGCTGCCGCAATCAATGTCGTCGATGAAGTTTCCAATCATATTTCTTTTTCTTTTACTATTTTCCTGAGAAAATGAAAAGTGTGAATGAGAAAATGGAAGAGAAAAAAAGAGAAAGGAAGGGGAAGAGAACGAGAGTGCGTTCTTTTTATTTTTATTTTTTTTGTTTTTAAGGTTTTGTTTGTTTGAAGAATGAGTTATGAGAGTGTGAATGGTTTCGAAATCCGTTATTAGTAGTAGCGCCCATGTCGGGGGACCCACGAAAGGAGCAGGGTGTCCACCGTGAAAGAGAGAGCGCACGTTAGCACTTGTCGTTGTTTTGTTTTTTATATTATTATTTTTTTGCAAAATTTTAAAATTTATGGCAATAATTGAAAAGGAAAAAAAATAAAAATTGTAATTTTTACAGTGGGTATTTTAAAATTTATATTTTCTAACAAAATTTCTATTATTTTGTAAAGAAAATGTAAATAAAAATAAAAATATTCAATGTCATAAAATATAAAACACATATAATATTTAAGGTTTTATCAAATGTCGGTCAATGAAAAACATATTTCATATTTACTGTTCAAGGAAAGTGAGAGAATTAGTAAGAAAATATTATAAGAAAATTTAGAATCATACAAAAATAAAAAAAAAACTTACCTACTTAGTTTGTATGATTATTTTTTGTTGAATGTCCTAGAGGCTAAAACACCCAAGGAAGTTTGTATGATTGTTTACGTATATAGCAATCTAATAGTAAATTGTTATATATAATAAATTTGTTAATTTTATAATAAATATTTTATTTTTTATATTAAATATGTTTTTCATTGACCGACATTTTGAAAAACCTTAAAGAGTTTTACATTTACGGTTTATTTCTTTTAAACTCATTTTTAATTAATTTTTGGATGTATAATTTTTTTAAAATTGTTTTCCAGTTTTTTTTTTTACTGTATTGATTTCCGTTTATTTGAGAAATGAAATCCAATGAAGTTTATCCCATATAGGTTTTCTGAAAATTTCAACATTCTAGCATTGGAAATTATAGGAAAGAAATTAAAAAAAGAAATCCAGTAAGGTAAACTGAGTTTTTTAATTTGATTTTAATTAACTATTTCTTCATCAAAATTCAAAACAATTTAAATACTTCTATTAAAAAAAATCAATTCTCTCTTTTACTTTGAAATTTGAAATAAAATCCGGGATTGAAAATTACGAACGAAAATAATTTTGAAAAGGTGCAATTTCAGCTAACACTTGGCATATGTTAGCGACAGCTGGTCCCAAATTTGTTCCACAATGTCTTTGAAGTCATAAAATTGAAGACGAAGAACATTAGCACATTGAATTTTCATTATCCTTCAGAATATTTTTTTTAACTATACAGTTTATGAAAAATTGAGGTAGAAGATGAAGAACACGACCTAACCTTTTGTTGTGAGTGAAGCTCCCGATCGGCAATGCGTAAATAATTTCAAAACCCAAACCTAAAAAAGAAGAAAAACAAAACAAAATCAGCTTCGGAAAACACATGATAAAATTGAAATTGAAATAAATCAGACATAACTCATAATATATTAACTCATTTTATATTTTCAATTGAAATATAAGAAAATAAAAATAAGGAGGGTAATACTAACTAGTAGTAAACCCTCAACAATTTTTCATTCTTGCCCGAATTCCTTTCTCACAGAAGTGTAAAACTTAAGACATGATTCATCACGTTAAAAGAGACTAAGTGCGTTTTTAGTTTGCCATTAATTTGCACAGCTCTCAACGTCCGTTCACGCGTTCTAAAGTGACAAACGGCGAAACAACTATACTGTTAGATTGAGAAGAAAAAAACGTGGGTTACGTTGTTGAACCCAACGTTCTTCCGAAACAAACCCTAATTCTTTCCATTATTAGACTTAGCTCACCCATTAGTAAATGAGTAAAATGTGTAACAAATAGCTCTTCTCCATGACCACAACAAAGTACAGTGTTCTGAAAGAGGAAATAAGAGGGGTTTTGAAAAGAGAAAGAGGCGAGTGAAGAAGCCTTAAAAGAGTGGTAAAAGAACTTAGTAGGGAAGAGAAAAAAAAAGGTGTGATAGAAAAGAAGAAGAAAAATGTGATGGGCATCAACGTTAGGTGATGCTCCGCGTTCATTGCTAACTGTCTTTCACTATCCCACACTGTCGTGAGGTTGAAGTCTTTCTTTAGTTTCTCTCTCAGTATTTTTTCTTCGAAATATTTTAACAACATTCAGTGTGTTATATAAGATATTTTGTTGATGAAATGTTTATGTATGATTTTTTTCTCTCTCTCCTCTTATTGCACACGGGTTCCATGCACTCACACCCAACACAACGCACCCCATTCACGGATTTTCACCGCTACATAACAGCAACAATCTTCAACTCTATCGCAGTGCATGTTGCATGCCCCATGACAGAAGATTGAGAAACTGTTTCCCCTCTGTTTTTCTCACTTTTTCACCCTTTTTCTGAAGAATAAAAAACGCCAATGAGTTTCAAAAATTGGGGGCGAACGTTTTTTGAAACAGAATTATATTTAGTCAACTTTTTCCTAGAACTTGAATGAGAAATAAAAAAATATAATAACTAACATGAATTTAATAATTATACATTATCAGTATTAAAACTTTTAAACTGTATTATCAATCAATACAATTTTTTTATTAATATTACTTTTAAAATAATTATTATAAAATTAATAAACTTAATAAACATGATAATTTATAATTAAATAAGAAGGGGATATTATGAGCATAGTACAATATATTTTTTATTATTAAATATTACTCTTTAGAGTTTTGCTACCGTACGTACGGTACATTGCAGCTTCTGCACATATAATAGGCCTCGGTTTGCGGAAAGTACAACCACTGATTAAGAAACATAGAAAAGATAAAAAGATAAAACAGAGGCTTAGAATTTATGTAGATGAAGTGTGGAGGGTCCGAATTGCAGAATAGTACGTAATGGCAGGGCCCAAGCCGTTGTTTCAGTTTCAGACCCCCTGTGTTTTGGTTGGATTGGATGAGTTTTAAGGTAAAAACAATTTTTTTAACTAATTAATGTTTGATCAGGTGAACTCAATAATGCCATATTGCTTTTATTATTTTTCTTATAATTTTGATCTATTACCTTACAATAAAAGGTACGAAATGGAAAAGTAAAAAGTAAAGTAGTAAAAATATAAAATATATTTAATACTTACAACACAAGAAAAGTAGAAAAATTAATAAGATGTTATAGTATAATTATTTTAATATAGATTGGTTTGGGTTTTAAACTTTTTTCAATTAATTAATCTGAACTAAATCAATTTTAAGATATGTTAGTTTCATTCAGATTATTTTTTAAGATAAAAATTATTATATTTTTCAAGTTTTCATTTTAACATGAAAAATTAGAGTCTACCAACAAATCTTTGTTAAGATCAAATTCCTCTTGTTTGCTACTTAATGCAAGATGATCATATAGATGGCTATAGTTAATAAAAAACAAACCCATATCCTAAAAGGAATTTTTAATTTCCACTCTCAATGTTAAGATTTTGTTGATGAGTAATATCTAAGAACTCTATAAGTATTTTTTGAGTCTTGAAATATCTTTAATCTCCAAAATCCAACTCAACTAAATTTTCCAAATAAAAAAAAATCAAGATGACCCTCGATTATATTTAACTCGACTTCCCTTTTATTCTTCCCTAAAAGCTAGTTTATGGTGGATCAAGAGCTTCAAAGTCCTTTTGATATGTCAAATTAACTAAATTCTAACTTATTTGATTAGCTTATGTTCTTATCAAAATCTAGAAATGTCACGTACCAAGATGGAGATGGTCAAAGTAGATTTCAGACCTTGCACGTTGGATGGAGAATCAACCTTGTTAAGGAGAGGGACTTGCGAAACAAAGGAAAAAACTTCAACTCTCAAGTAAGTACATCAATTATGGGAACTTAAAATAAGTGTTTGATCGTCTCGGAATATGTTCACCGTGGGTGAATTTGCAGTATGGGTGAATGTGTGAGAGTGTAAAAGGGTTGGATATAACTTGTATTTATAACGTGGAATATGAACTTTAGATCTTTGTTGATAACTAATTTGTTAAATAAGATAAACAGATAATTACATGTTGTTATATAATTCAAATAGTAGTTAATATGTACCTTCTTGATAATTGGATAACAATTTGTAGATAATATGAGATCTTTTAGGAGATAAATATGTTAACACTTAATTGAATAATCAAGTGTAACATATAGTCTGTTAGATGATAAAACCCTACAGTTGAGGGTTGATACTGTGTACAATGACCCCACAATCATGTGTATTTTTTTTTTCAATTTTGTGCATTACAACTTATAATTTAGTTTGTTTAACTAAATTAGGATTTTGATTAAAAAAATGAATATATCTTAAAATAACCTAACAGCAGTGCAAATATACTAAAATATTTTTTCTCTCTCTCACAAAATACTAAAATATATACCCAAAGGTGAGAGTATAACATTAAAAGATATAAAATGTTTTCAAATAAATCAATATAAAATACTTCAAGGTGTTAAGCAATTGGGAAAAATCACATCAAATAAAAAATAATACTTTAAAATATTAGGACTAAGAATCATCCCCTAAAAAAAAAATTCAAGTTTTAATTATGAAATTATATAATTAAAAATCATAATTTATTCTCAAACACAATACCCCCCCCTCCCCGAAAAAAAAACCATCTTCCTCTTCTTATCTCATTTTTATGAATTATTATGATTCCATTTAACCTTTGCGAAAGATAACTATTTAATCAGATCATGTTGCTAGAAAAATTTGTCCTTTTGCTCCATTCAAATTATATATTGCCACTTAAAATTATCTTTTATAGCTTAGAGAAAGGTGTTAGCACACAACATAAGGAAAGGAAAAGAAAATAAAATCACGCACACAATGAGAGAGTGCAAAAGAACGGAGGAGACAGAAGGAAAAATCCAAATTTGGAAATAAATCAAGTTTCATGACTCACCTAAGGACCATCGTAATTCTCTCATTCTAGCCATTAATTTTCAATGAATTATTATTGATTTCTTACATGCTTTTTAAAGGAGATTTTTACATGTTAAACATTAATAAAGATTAAATAAAACTAACGAAGAAATTCAAGCATTTATTCAACAAGTATATAAAAATGTTAGGTGAAATCTTTTTTTGAAGGCCGTGAATGGTTATCATCTTTTAAAAAAAATTGTTGTGTTTTAATTCCTACTTGATTGTTTCACTTGTATAGGAAGTGTATCTTGACTCTTGAGCAGACTAGCAGACTTTTACATCACTCAAGAGTCAAGACTAAACTACTTTTTGTCGATTTTCATAAGTGCACTTCTCACAAATTGGTGAAAAAAATCCAGAACACTTGGTCAAAGTTTTAGCTTGAGTAGTCAAAACTCAAAAGTACTAGCTTTACTATACCTTTAACTATTTTCGGCTAAATCGTTTCTTATATTATTAGTTTTATCAACTATGTTCAAGCCTTTTTTAAAAAAAACTATGTTCAAAATGAGCGAGCTAGCCTTTTTTATTCCATAAGGTGTTGCTCTAAACTTAAAAATTAAATAAAATTACACACACATATATATATATAGTGCAACTTTTAGTGGCTATCTTATTTTTATCTCATAATTAATTAAGAAAGATATCAAATTAGTGGCGGGCCTCCTTTTCTCGCAGCCTTTAATTTTCTCCTTTCAATTTTTCTCTTTTCCCTCGTAACTAACTTGATTTACACTCTTTGAATCATTCATTCAATTGCCTTAAAAATTACTCCCTCTCTCTTTGAAAAAAAAATTGTCAAAAGGGAAGAGATTGGAGCATGGTGGTGTGCTGGTGCAGCTCCACTTCATCCTTTACTTCTTTAACTTACTTGGGTTGTACTCTTTGAATCCCTTTCCTTCTATAAGACTTCTCCATGGCCAACTGGGATATTAGAAAAGATAATAATGATTGGTTCAGAAACCAATTAAATTTAAAAGATTAAAATGTTAGGCTCTAGTAGTCACTATATATAAGTGTGTTAAGATAGCAGCCTCAAGGTTGTTGAAAAACAACGTGGATTAGTATTAGTGCATTTTTGGAACATGCATGAGATGAGTACAGTTCAAGGAATTAACTAATACTTCATAATATATAGTGAAAGAAGTACACCCTTCCCTAAACGTGGTTTCGATGGAAAATTGGACGTATCAATTATCGTTTCCCACCCACCACCTACTTTTTGCTTTTTTCTTAAATAAACACAAACAAGTTTTTGGTAAAAATACTGTAAAGATATATAATAGTATTTAATAGTGTTTAATATTATCAATTTTTAAATTAATTAAAAGATAAATATTATTTTTAACATTTTAACACAATTATTTATATTACTTATAAAACTTTATTAAAATGGAAAGTTTGAATATTCATATAATAAATATACATAATTATAAAGCCTTTTAATTAAAAAACCATTCTTAATAGGTAACATAAATAAAAAGCATAGTGCAAGCTTTGAGCACAAGGTATACTACAGCTTAGCATAAACAGAATTCACCGACAAAAGCAAGATGGGAGAGTTATATAAAATAGCGTGTGCCAGCTTTACAACTGAATTCCTACAGCACATTCTTCTTAGTATGTAACTTACCCTCATAATAATTGGTAGAATAAACTTAAAGTATAATTTATGTACAATATGTCATTAAGAGTAAGTTGAAAAATATTTACTTTTCAAATTAGATAGCCAAATAAAACATACAAAGGATAATATCTACCATGTCCACCAATATCAACTTCATGGGAAGGAAAATGAGGAACAGTGCTGTTTGAAAAAAAATTTCCCTAAATGTCACGCTTCCCATAATTTTTTCCAAAATGCCATGTCTACTAATTCGCTATTGTCAGAGGCGAAATTGGCTGTTGAGATGGCGTCCTCATGTTAACCGTGCAGAAAAGGACGACACGTGGCGTGCTCCCCTTAATTCGCAGGCACCGTCAACGAATTAGGTGTGGTTACCTGTCAGCACAGGACATGTGACATGTGTAATTCGCTTGGGCCTCCAGCGAATTACACTCTATGGCCCACTATAAAAACTCCCCCCCCCCCCAACCTATCATTTTCACTCACACTCTCACTCAACTCACTCCACTCCCTCCCACATCTCACTTCACTATCTCACATTATTTGGTAAGTTTTTTTTTTTTACTACTTTTTCTGTTTTATTTTTTTGTAATTTAATATTTTGTATTTTAAATTTTGTATATATTAATTATTTAGGTAGTTTTAGTTCTTAAATAATATTTAGGTTCAAAATTAAAAATATTAGGTTAGAAGATATATAGTGTTAATTTTTTTTTACTACTTTTTCTGTTTTAATTTTTTGTAATTTAGTATTTTGTATTTTAAATTTTGTATATATTAATTATTTAGGTAGTTTTAGTTCTTAAATAATATTTAGGTTCGAAATTAAAAATATTAGGTTAGAGGATATACAACGTTAACTTTTTTTTACTACTTTTTCTGTTTTAATTTTTTGTAATTTAGTATTTGTATTTTAAATTTTGTATATATTAATTATTTAGGTAGTTTTAGTTCTTAAATAATATTTAGGTTCGAAATAAAAAAAATATTAGGATAGAGGATATATAGTGTTAATTTTTTTTTACTACTTTTTCTGTTTTAATTTTTTGTAATTTGTTATTATTGAAACAAACTCATCACCACGTAATTCACAGGGGAGGCCAGCGAAATTTGACAGTCTGCCACATGTCCTGCAACTTTGTTGACTGGGCACTGACACATGTAATTTGTTGGGTACTGTAACGAATTACGTGGCCTATAGGATGACGCCATCTCAGCAGCCAATTTCGCCTCTTACAATAACATCTACATGGGAGGCATGACATTTAGGGAATTTTTTTTTCAAACAGTGGCACAATGGCCACTTCCGGACAATGAAGCACATACCAATTGTCATAAAAAGTTGCACCTCTCATCTCCTGTTGTAAATGATCCATATGCCCCCTAATTGGTCCAATTGGAAAAGTTAACTATTTTCAGTCAAGCGTGAGCTTAATCTTTTTTTTTTTTTTGAGTTGAAATGTTATTAGCTTATGTTCTTCAAAGTAACCAATAGATTTCTGGATAAATATTACGATTTGAATACAAATGCTATGGCTGTATCCAGATGATTGAGTTTTTTGTCCAATGAGGACTTCTGGAAGCTCCTTTTATGTGTTTCCCTGCATATGTTATCAAATGTGTGATTTTAATTTTAATATGGTAACATAGAAAGAAACCTTTTCATATTTAAAATGAAAAGAATTACAGAATAATAGGGAGTAGGCTCCAAGTTACTAAACTTACAAATATGAAATAGAAATAAGAATATAAGAGAAAAACGTGCAATTTTTTACCCAAATTACTTAAGCCACCCTAGACTATCCATCTAGATATCTTATGTACCCATCTCCCTTGTTAATCATATTCACATCACCTTCAATGGTTGCAACACTTTTCCCACTAATATCCAATTGCCATGTGCCCATTTAGTTTGATGACTCTTTGTCCTACATAACAAAATTTACATCTACTACCATTTCCAACTCATGATCATATTTGCCCGCAGCCCTCCCTTTCTTCCTTTTTATGGTATAATATGTGGATTGGAGGCCCATCGGCACAAGGCCCATAAACCAATAGACCTCACATATGACTTTCACCATGAGCTTAAGGTGAAAACATAAATATTAGGTTTAAATGAGTACAAAATTCTCGTAAATACTATGATGATTAGGTAAATGAATCCATTTAATGATCATTTATTCAATATCTTGATTCAAATACCTTTTGAATGGCAAAGACTTACAAGGAACAACCTACAATTTCCATGCAATCCTTAGATGGAAAATTCAGAAGTATTTGGCTTGAAAGACTAATAGGTAGACAAAGAATGAAATTCCTTCACTAAAAGTGGAATGTGATTTGATTTATCAGAGAATAGCAACCTTTCCTTACATCATATGTGACTTGAGATTTCACATATAATTTTCCATAAAATAATTTAGCCGATCTTCTTTTAAAATATATTCAACCAAATCTGAAATAAGGGTCGTTGAAATGATTTGATACACTCTGTAACCCGAGATAAAGCATTACTAGCACTATTGTCTTATCTTGGTGATCCACTTTAGCTATTCCTTGGTCAAAACTTATTGCTCTAATAAAAACTTAATTTGATGATAAGTTATGTCCTAACAAAGATTGCCATACCACCTTTTGGACTACCAAAACTAAGGCACTATCTCATTTAATATAGACAAATTTTGCCTTACACCTCTCAAATAACACATGGCTACTGGCTAGTGGATGATAGTACTCTACCTTGCTACAAGTTGGCTTTGGCAACATTGAGCAATAATTCTCAAAAGAAACCATGGGCCTCTAGTGACCGACAGAAGTTGTTTTTCTTTAAATGTCAAAGGACTTGGCAATCACATGGTAATTCTACATAAATCTTTTGGAGGTGGTCACTATCTTTGTGTAGGTTTGTTTAGTCCCTTGGGTTGATATGCCAAAGCTCTTTAACTATATCACACCAAAACTACACCTTTTGTAATTAACACAAACGCAATCTCTAATTTAAATACCATAATTAGGTGGCAGCTAAGACAAGAATGAAAATCTAGATTGTTTTTTTAAACCCAAAACGGTTTAAATATATTTTTTATTTTTAATAAATATTCAATTTTTTATTCTCTCTAATAAATTTTTGTTTTTATTGAATTTCTAATGAAATTTGATTTTTGACACTTTTTTTATTCTGTAATAAATTAACAAATTTTGTATGTGCTCTCTGATAAAAAAAATTCATTTAAATTAGTTGACACTAAAATAAAATTGCTAATTTATCATGGAACAAACACAAAATTCTCTAATTTACCAGGAACTAAAACAAAATATCAAGAATAAAAATAAAATTATTGTTTTATTAGAAATTCAATGCAAAATAAAAATTTATTAGAGAATAAATACAAAAATTAAATATTTATTAGAAATCAAAAGCATATTTAAGCAATCCAAAACACATTTCCATGCTAAAAAGATTGTTAAGTCAATCCCTCAAATTTGGAGTGATTTAATGACAACAAACCATTTGGTTAAAATGTAAGTAAGATAAGCCCTTATTTTAAGGTGTTGACTTGAGTTTTTCTTTTATAAGTTAGAAAGAATTGAAATTAAATCTCAGCTAAAATATAATTTTGTCTTCTTATTTTTTTAAATTTGTGATTTTAGTTCTCCTATTTTTTAATTGAGACATTTTGTCTTCACTTTTAAAAAATCTACTATTTTAGTCCTTTTTTTCATTGAGACATTTCGCTTTTCCACTTTTTAAAAATCTGCGAGTTTAGTCCCCTTGATCAATTTCTAACTTGTTGACTATGTAGTTTTTAATTTTTTTAATAAATTAAGCTTGTTGGCAAGTAAATAAATTTTTAAAAAAGTATTTGTCATGTGAATAATAAACAAACAGATGTCAGGCAACAATTACAGAATATATAAATTAACGTTTGAAATTGATCACAAGGACTAAAATTACACATCTTTTAAAAGTGAAGGACAAAATATCTCAATTAAAAAAATGAAGGACTAAAATTGCAAACTTTTTAAAAGTGAGAGATGAAATGTCTCAATTAAAAAATATGGAAACTAAAAACGTGAATTTGAGAAATAAAATGACGAAAATTATATTTTAACCTTAAATCTTTGAGTATATCACAACTCAAAGTGGCCCTCCTTGAAATTTGGGCATGTATCCCTATTGATCTAAAATGCCCATATATATAATTCTAGTAAAGAACTAAAATGATAAAAAGAAAAGAATATTTAAAGGACTAATTTTGTGACATTAAGTTTTTTGTGGGAAAAGATTTAAAAGTTTACTATATTAGGGTTCGTTTAGGGGGTGATTGCAAGTTTTTGATTTTTGAGTTTCCAATGCAATTTTTAAAAACAAAGAGTGTTTGGCAAAAATGGTCCTGAAATGATTTTTAAATCATTTTTGAAACACTTTTATACCTATTTTCAAAAACAATAAAAAAGTTATGTGAATTTGGTTTAGTTAAAACACATATTTTTCACATTTGATAATGACACTTTTTGTTGCCACCACTGAAATCGTCACCATTGTCATTGTCACCGTCACCACAAGCATCATCATTGTCACCGTCACCACCACCAATACCACCTCTATCATTGCCGTCACCACACTACTGCCACTATCATCATTGTTGTCATTTTCATAATTGGCTATCACCACCATGACTCCAAGCATCGCTACCACCACCACCATCGTCACTAACATCACCATTACTATGAACATTGCTACCACCTCCTCCTCCTCCATCACTGTCACCACAACCACCACCAATATCATGGCAACAACCACCACCACCACCAACACTTGGTGCTGCCACCACCATCATTGTCACCATCACCACCACTACCAATAATATCACCTTTGTCACCGCCACTACAATCACCACCAATGTTGCTGCAACCACCACCACCACTAGTACCACCTCTGTCACTGTCACTATCACCAATGTTGCCACCATTGGCTGCTACCGCAACACCACTACCACACCACATCATCACTGCCATCACCATCAATGACACCTCCACCATCACCATCGTTGCTACTACTACTGTCATTGCGATTACCATTAGTATTTCTATCGCTGCCGCTATTGCTAACATCATCATTGTTGTCATCATCCAACAAAAATACTCTTAAACTAATTTTAATACAATATAAAACTTTTGAAATGAGTTTATTTAAAATTAATCATATTTTAAAAATTGATTTAAATTTTTTTAAAACTAAAATTAGTTATTATTTTTAAAAATTTCAATACTCAACTAGAAACTAGCCCAAACGGGGAATGACAACTAATATCTTTATAAGTTAATATGCTTACACATGTAAAGAAATAAATTGAAAGCTTTCTCAATTATATCAATAAACTATTTATTGCTGATAAACTAATAACCAACACAATGACATATTATCTTTAGAGGACCTAACAATACTGATAAATGGATGTTCAATTCTTCACCTTAGTCAACAATATTGATAATTTTATCTGTACCTGTAACAAAAATACCATTCCTACGACCAAATTGTTCAGGTATCCAAGAAATAGGTTGATCACCCCCCTTGCAACTGTTGAAGATCCAAGATTTATATCCAGCTGAAAGTATTTATGGTTTATATTTATATTAGCTTATGAAACATGAGAACAAGCTAAAAGTAATACCAAAAGTTAAATTAATCATCATCCTTATCTTTGTGTGTCAGAGAAAAACTATAATTACAAGTAAAACTACAATTGCAATCCCCACTATTAATAATTATGAAAGATCAATATTATTGTCACCTCTAGATAGTTGGTCCCACGAATATAATGTATGAGCTTGGCCTAGCAAAGATGGCTTGTTTCCAACACTTTGCTTGACTATCCATGGTCCCTGCGAGAAACAAATCACAAATTGTGTAAAGTTTTAGAGATACTCTTCTTTATCCAACTTATTTTGGTGGCTTAAATGCAATTTTTATCAATCTATTATCAGTATTTCACGAATTCAGTATCCTCATTTTCTTTTGCAAATATGATCCCCAACTATTTTATTTGTACAATTTTGATTTTAACTTGACATCCAATGGAAATGTTAACGTGACACTTGATTGTATTCACACTGATGTGATATTCTACTACACTATTATGAGTATTTCTAATAAATATTGAATGTCAAATTAATGGATAGACCAAAATTACATAATTAAGATAGTAAAGAATCAAATTTGCAAAAAAAAAAAAAAAAGGACCACATATATGAAATAACAATAGTAAGATAATCAAAATTACAACTAAGTCTTTTTGTTTGAATTTATGATGAAGATAACCTTCAAAATATATGGTATTAGCTTAAATCTCGAGTTTCTGTAAGCATCATCTCCATGAACAAAGCTATGCAATAAAGGATTGTCTTCCAGAGGAGTTTTTATCATGTAATAGAGTCCAAGGGAATACAAGGAACTTCCAGGCACCGGATTCATGATAAAATCATACATTAAACAATATGATTCTCAATAACAAGGGCGAATGCAATAATCAAGATGAGGTTATACTGACTTGGAAATTGACAACAAAAAAGAATTCTGGCCCCCCATTTTTTGCATATTGCTGAATCAATCCAAAAGCAGAAATGTGAGAATGGCAATATTTCAGCAATAATGATTCTTTTTGAGTCTTTTGACATAATCATTAGAAACCGTCAACAATGACAGAAAACCTTACATAAGTAGCAAAATAAGGATAGAAAATAAACCTGAACTATGCTACCAGGACGACTGCATAGATCATCTTGTCGCGAGTTAGATTGAATCCAATTTGCACCAACCATTTGCATCAAGGTGCTTTTTTCCTTGACCTGGATAAGAGAAATTCAATCTCCTAGTTCAATTATGTGCTTAATTTATGTAAAAAAAATGATTTTCGTGTTAGCTGCATTCCTGAACATAGTCATTTTCTTTATTCTAAGGCTTGTGACAGAAATTAATTTTTATGTAAACACAAGTATATGAACTTATACTTGTTAGTTGAATTGTTCTTATACCTTTTATTATAATCATAACATGGAACGAACTAGGATCATCAGGGTTTCTCTTATAATACTTTCAGAAGTTAAATTTCTACAGGGAAAAAACTTAGATAGTCTCATAAGTGTTGTCTGTATTGTTCTTCAATCAGAATTGAAGTTTCACCTCCATAATTTAACTACATAATAAAGATTTGCATTAAAATTTATCAAGGTGAATTAAACTCCAACTTTGATTCGAAATAATACAAACACCACTAAGGAATTGTATATAAGTTTTGTACTTTCTACAAATGGATTATTATATAGGTAAAGTTTTAGAATTTGTAAATACCTTTTTCTTATCTTTTAAATAAGTTTTTCCACGAATATAAAATAAAGATGGATCAGATTCATCCCAACTGCATGGTAAATTACAGCTTGAATGCTCCATAAGGGCATGTCACACTACTCTCCCTGCTGGAAGTCTCTTGTAAATCCATGCATCCCTTCTTCTGAACTGCAAAACATGTTTGAAACCACTTCCTCAAAAAATCATTTAGCAGTATGTTACATACCTTCCATCTCTAAGTAATGATAGATAAAAACAAGAATAACCTGAAAGGTCTTGTAATTTTTTTGCCAAACCATCAGCTGATGACATTTGGGGTGGCAATCCTTCTGTACATCAAGTAATTCCAATTTCATCCACAATTAACATAATAAGACATATCACCATAACAAGATCTTTTAGAAAATATATAAAATGTTTGTCGTTGAAATAAGAGCAAATTCTTACTGCTTTATATGTGAGGAAGATCAGAAAACATAAAGTAGAAACAACAAATTGAACGCACATAATAATTAAAGGGGTTGAATCCGCGAGCCTAAGGGAAGAAATATTAATGCAGGAAATACGACTTTAGAGCTGTTAGGATGAGAATAGGAACATTTGTTCCAGGTTCAGGTTAATGTTAAGAAAACTCTCGGATTCTATTTATCCTTGTTCACCACGAGAGATCTTTTTATTGGCATAATTAATAAAAAAAATCAGAAGAAATAGATTGTAATTCACAAAATTTAATGATCAAACATGCGTGATTCATTCTTTAATTTGTAGCGGTGCATTCTAATGTTTTTGTAGCTCATGCAATATTTGCATTTAAAATTCATGCAGCATTCATAACTTTTGAAAGTTCTCCATAAATTAGCCTTTTCTTTCAATCCCTTCGTCTTTTTCCTTTTCTCCTTGAACTTTCTCTGTTTTTGTCTTCACTACTCGAGTTAAGCAATAATTAATACCATTTTTGTCTATGAAGTATTCAATCACAGATGAAAATTAGCAATTTTATTTCTGAAAGATAAAAAATTTAATCAATTTGATAGAGAGCAAGAAGCTAGGCTACTCTAAAGCTACACAAAACTGCCACTAAAGCTACTAATGACAAATAATATCCTAATAATATTATAATATTTTAACTCCAACATATAAAACCTTTCAACCATTTTATTTTGGGCGTAAAGTCTATCCTATTACAATTTAATTATGTTTCTACATTAATTTAGTTGTTGAAAGGTACTAAATTGATTGACATATTCATAAATAGGAATAAAATTGATGATTTTATTTTCATTACTGAGAAAAGTATTCCCTAGTAAGCAAAAGTACTGTATAGAGTTGTTCTAGTTTCAAGTACAATGAAAACTTGATTATGATTAATAAACCAGAACATCAAGTAAATCCTGAATCCAAGATGGAATAATCTTGGTAAGGAATAAGGTACCTGAGAGTGCTGTTCTGAAAGCAGGGCAGAGTGCCACTCATTCTCAAATTCATCACAGTCCATTGGATCAGAAACATCAAAGAACTCTTCAGAATCATCCAATCCCATTAAATCTGTACGGCGAGAAGCTTCTCCGTTGGCCTCTCCTTTCAATACATGTTCCATGGCCTTGCTGGTCTCTTCTGTAACTTCATTCTTGATATCTACTGCCATTTCAATAGGTTCCGAGGAACAATTTCCAGCTTTAGCCTTAAACAACTCTCTCAGTGCTGCAAATGGTGGAAAATTTAAGACTTAGTCATATAGTGTTTAGTATAACAATATCCTTATGTAAAGACTATAAACAAAAACTTCATTATCAATCATATAACATCTTATATTAAAGTTTAGATAACCATTTGTTCTCTACACTACAAGTGACACTAATTTAGAAATCATCCGTATATGCCTTTATAAAAATTAAACATTAAGTTTGTTTCATACATGATTGATTCCTAAATGAGTTAGAAACTAAATGACTACTTTAATGTATATTGAACATACCTGCAACTCTCTCAAGCATATGGATGGTTAAGGATCTAGCAGATGAGGAGCTTAGATGCAATTTCCATAACTTCCAATCAATACCAAGCATGTGTTTTACAAGTGACTGCTTTCCTTAATTTGTTAACAGGAGTTACTAGAAATCCTCCACCTGCCAAACATTAACCAAGCATTGTGATTACAATTGTAGCCGCATTAGTCGCATTAACCTATTATTTTCTTCTATGTAGATAAATAATCAAAATTCAAAACCTTGTTCAAGATAGAAAGGTAAGTAAAATAAATATCTCAAATTTAAAAGCATACATTACTTTTAAGGGATGCACGAACATAGCCTCGTTGTGGAGGACAGTTCTTATGATAAACAGAATGGAATAACAACTGTTACAGAACCAAAGGAAAAGACAGAGAATTAACTGATAGATAATAACAATGAATTAGAGCTTTATACAATGGATTTTACTTAAAAAGATGTACCAATGTGCCATCATCCTCTCTTCTACAATACCGCTGTAACAGAAAATCTCGTGGTTTCACGCCCCTAAGAATGAGATAAATTAATAATTTAACAAGTATGGTTGAACTAATTGTCTGCAACAAAGTTCAATAAATCAATTACCATGGTAGCCAATCATTGTACAACTTCACATGAATAATATCAGTACGATCATCAATGTGGTCTACCACACTGCCTTGGTATGTACAAAAGTCCCATCTGCAAGAAACTTATTATATTCAACATTTGAATTGGAATGAGAAAAATCTATAAGGGGAAAAATGCCAATGCTTCTTTACGAATGTTGCTTCTCTTGAGACCATAAAAACTTCTTAGTAGTTTAGTACTAACTGGATATAAATCCCAAGTTGAAAAACATTGATGGTCATACTGGTTGTCTTCAGTTTGTTTTGTCTTCTTTTGCAAACATAAAGAGAAAGCAACTAAAGCCAAAATAAAATCACAACTAATTCCCTTCATTCTATCAAGATAAAAACCTTTTCCTTTATGATTGTATAGAATCCAATGCTAGTGATTATTAAAGAAATTATTTAATTTAGATCCACAATCATGGAAAGTATCACACGCTGGGTGCCTTCTGTTTGAAAAACTGTTGAGAGCTTCAATTGCTAGTGAAAATCTCTAGTCTCTGGTTACTAATACTGTGACACTTCATTGTTGTTGATAATGTAAAAAATAATCATTAAAAGTGAATTGAATTTAAATCCTTATTACCACTAAATTCCATGTAATGAAAATGATTGTGAATACACCTGATCAATATGATCATTTTATACTCACAAGAACATGCCCCACTTGACTTCCATAGTGTAAAAACTAAAAGGGATTATATTGAGAGCAGATTAAATTTAAAAGTTGCACTTATATAAATATAATTTTTGTAACACATTCTTTATTATACGAAATTTATTTGGACCTATTAAATGATGCGAGTCTGACTCCCTATTGGATTATTCCTATATCACTAGTAATGGATCACACGTGAATTTTACCTAATAATAAAAAATGTATTTAAAAGAGTATGTTACTAACATTCCTTAAATAGGAGATATAAGGTTGGTTCGTTGGTTGGAGAAGGGTGAAGAGAGAAAGGAGGGGGAGAGAATTTTAACAAAAACTAAAAACCTAACATTTGTCAATAAAAAAAAAACTAACATTCCTTAACTTACCAACAGTAATTTGGAAGACTTACTGTGATCTTGAGGACCCCAGAAACAAAGAGTATGGAAAATGTCTTCTGAAGTTCCATCAACTACACCTACTGCCATCATTACTGGGTGATTTCCCCAATGCTGAATACAACAAAGTTTAGACAAAATGATCATAATCAAAATGAAATTTTACAGAGGTAGGAGCAACTAACATTTCCATGAGAATCCCAATCCCTTGCTTCTTTGGACATCCTTAATTACTTCTACACAAGCAGTGAACTTTGAGATAACAGATGAAGTGACTTGCTACCGGGAGACAACTATAAAAACTAAAAGCTTTACCATTGTTACAACTAAAAATCTTCCATGGTGAGGGAGCAATAACATCAGAGATCATTGCTTCAGTGTATATACATGACTGAAAATTGCTTTCAACATAGTGTTTCCAATTTGTCTTTTTTGAGCCTCCCATTCTGTTTAAATAAAGCTTCAGGTATGCATAACAACAACAACAACAACAAGAAAGAAAATATTTCTAGTGCATTAGATTCTGTTGTTTAAGACCATAATTTTGATTAGGAAAGCAACAACAAATATCAAAACTCTAGCGAAAGTACAGGAACAATAGTAACAACTTTCAAAATGTGCCAATTTAGAACTACCAGATTAATAAATTCATGCCCAATTGAATATATTAAATTATTAAAACAAATGCTACTTATTGATTTAAGTAATGGTAGTAGGCAAAAAAATTAATATAATACTTTTTTAATAAAAAGTTACTAATTTGGGGCTGTTTTGAAACTATTTACGCTTATGGGGCAGTCAGACACGCCCATAATGGGCGTGACTACACAGGGGGTGTCATGCCTGTGTCACGTCCAAATTGGGTGTGTTCCTCCCATTGCGACACGTGTCACGCATGTATGCATTGGTGGTGATATTGTAAGTATAAACTTCAAATGGTCATAACTTCCTCTCTGAATTTCGAGCGTTTTGACAAATCGTACATCTCCATCAAACATTTCTATCAAAAGTTATAACTATTTGAAGTTTATACATACAATATTATCACCAATGCATGCATGCATGACACGTGTCACAACGGGAGGAACACGTCCAATTTGGGCATGACACCCCTGTGTAGTCACGCCCATTTTGGACGTGTCTGACTGCCCCATAAATGTAAATAGTTTCAAAACAGTTCTAAATTGGTAATTTTTTTACTAAAAAGTATTATTTAAATTTTTTTGCCAATGGTAGTATGGTACTCTTGTCAATAGATTACGAATTGCATTATCACATACAGAAAAGCAATTGATGTACCTCAATGATGAATGCTTTTTCTTAGAAGTAGTCACAAGATTCAATTCTGAGTTTGAATTCTCCTGAAAATACATAATAGCATTAGCTTTTCTATCTTAAGGCAACAAACTACAAGGAGAGTAATTAAAACCTTCAATGCAGCATCCTTCAATAAACGTATCCATTCGGCAGCTTCTTCTGAACGACTTGCTCCCAACTAGAAATTTGAATTCAAACCATTTCACAATCCACCACTGCAAAAACTTTTTACATAGGTATTTATCAATTTTGATTTTTGACATTTAGTTCTCACACACCTTAAGCTGATCTCTTTGATTAGAAGCATTATATACTGTGAAGAAGACAAATTTGTTTGTTTACTTTGTATAGATATTCTTCATCTTCACAGTATATAATGCTTCCAATCAAAGAGATCAGAATTTAAAAGAAACAAGGCAAACCTATCCAAACACTGAAATTTGATTAGTATAAAAGATAAAGGATTAAAAATTGTTAACAGTGTACTTTTTAACACACTTTTTGTAACTTACTATTGATTAAAAGTTACTAAAAATCATAAAACTCTGAGTGAGACTCATTTAATAGACAGTGTAACTCATGTCATATTAGGAGTCTCCATAAATATTAACTAATTATTAAAAAGTGTATAACAAAATACAGTAGTTCATTTCAAAGTTAAGATCTCTGATTAAGTTTCTTACTTTTTTGTTGATAGTCTCTCTTCCACTGTCAATAACTCGAACGTTGGAGTCAATTATTGCACTTCTATTTGGCTCCTGAAAAGATAATACTTCTATTAAGCCCAAAATTAACTTCTTAATAATTAATTATTATAATAATTGGATATTAATTGTTCAAACTCTACATGTCATCAACATAATGAAATCCGAGCACAAAAAAATAGGCCTGCATGAATGCACGCGAAATGTTACAATGCTTTAGAAAATATTAGAAAAGAGTAACTATATTCACACTTCATTTTATCACAAAAATTTCTACAGTGAAGAGAGATAGAGGGAAAAGGCTGAGATAATGAAGAGAAAAGAAATGTTGCAAGACATATTGTGAGAATTTGAATTGAAAATAACATTATTCATTCAAAATAATACTTTTATTCATGTGCATGCATCTAGCTAGCACCAAAACAAATTAAAAAACAGTTTGAACCCCGTGAAAGGAAATTATAACATCAATGCATGTTTCTGATTAAACTACACCCACTTGAACTTCATTCACTTTTATCGAAGGAGCGAAACCAACAAATGTAGAACAGCAAGAGAAAATTCAAACTGTTATAGAGAAACACAAATTCCCGCCATGTAATAACCCAAATAGAGCCCATGACTTTGGCACATAACTGGCTCAACATGATTAACAGCATCAAAAAACTGAACCAACGAACAAAAATTCTATGGAAAGCATATTATTTCATACATATCACATGTTTTTATACCTAAGTTCGCACTTAAAACTTGAGGAAAATACTTAAAACTGAACCAACGAACAATAATTCTGTGGAAAGCATGTTATGTCTACTCCCATTTTGGCATGAATTTGGGTGAAGGAAAAAAAAGGGAAAGGAAGAAAAAAGAAAGATAGACATAGAAAGTGATGAGATGATAAAGGAATGTGACACAACATAATTAATTTGTTTAAGCTACGTGTCAATGTTAATCTTAACCGTCAAGGCTTTTAATTTGAAAGAATCACCAAAATTACATATTTTACAAAAATAAAAAATTAATTAATGTTTTTATTTAAAATAGTTACTACAATTGCAAATTTTAAAAAATAAGGGATTAAATATTTTTATTTTAAAATAAAAAATCAACATTTCAATTAAACCTAATAATATTATAGAGCTACGGTGCATCAATTGGATTTAATTTAATTACAAGATGTGGGTAAAAAGAAAAGAGAGAGCATAATGAAAACATCATAATGAAAATAGTTTGCAATGGACTTGATTGAGTGTATTAAGCAATATTTTGTAATTGTTTTAAAATATAGGATAACAGTTTTCTTTTTCATAAAAATCGAATAAATATATATAACAAATTAACAATTCATGACTGTTTTTTTTTCTGAATAAACAATTTATGACTGTTATTAACAAAATATTAAAAAACAACGCACAAAAACCGTTTGCCATTAATTTTTGGGGCGTTTTTTAATTATTGTGTTAAAAAATATAACTTTATTGGCTAAACTAAGAAAAAAAATCGTTATATTTGTGAATTAAATACGTTTTTTTTTTCTTCATTACAGGGATAAGTCGTATGCTAAAAATGTTGAATGGTAATTAAAAACATTCATTCTTTTACAACGTCTTCAACATTCATTCTTTTATAAACACATCTCGATGAACACAATTCTTATCGGTTCTCACTTCTTCATATTTAAAAAATATGATGTAATTGTAGTAGTTAAGAATGGAAATTAACATCACATCAAGAGAAACCATTCAACCATCATTGTCCACTTCTACAGAATGCAAAACCCACATATTATGTTTGTTTGATGTGTTTCAACTCAACACCTATTTTCCATTAATCCTTTTTTATCATAATACCACTAACACAAAAGGATTCTCATATATCTCAACTCAATTGAAGAAATCACTATCTGAGGCACTAACTATTTTCTACCCTATTGGAGGTAGAAGAGGTGATTTCTTCTCCATTGATTGCAATGATGAAGGTGCAATTTACATGGAAGCCTCGGTGAATATCAACATGGAAGAGTTCCTAAACCCACCAAAATTAGAATTGCTAAACAAATTACTTCCATGTGAGCCTAACAAGTGTCATCCCTACCAAGAAGTCTTGCCCCAATTACTTGTTCAAGTGAACCTTTTCCAATGTGGAGGAATAGCTATTGGAATGTGCAACCTCCACATCCTCTTGGATGCATATTCTTGTAGTGCTTTCTTGAAAACTTGGTTTGCCATTTGCAAAGGGTCAAAGGAAGAAATATCATCATGGCCAGATTTCATTTCTGCCTCTCTTTTTTTCCCTCCAAGGAACACCATTGGTGTACGTGCCGGCATGTTAAATATTAACAAAGACTCAAATGTGGAAGCAATGTGCACCACAAGAAGATTCTTGTTTGATTCAAAATCCATCAATAAGCTAAAATCCATGTCATCAAGTGATGAAACAAAACCTACAAGATACCAAGCAGTGTCTTCATTCATGTGTAAGCATATGATTTTGGCATGTACAAAGGAATGTTGTGACACAAAAAGACCAATGGTTGCATTACATGTTGTGGACATGAGGAAACGGATGGGAGAGCCTTTCTCAAAAGGTGCTATTGGAAACTTGTTATGGCCAGCATTGGTTCTATTGGAGGATGTCAACAAGAACACTAATATTAGAGATTTAGTTAGGGTTTTAGAAGAAGGATTGGGAAAGCTCACTAAAGAATTGTTCCTAAAGGTGCAAAATGATCCTAGATTTTTATGGAGTGATGAGTGTGCACAACTAATGCTTGAAGGTATAGCCACTAAAAATCCAATTACCTTTGTGTTCACAAGTTGGGCTAATATGGGATTCAACGATGTGGATTTTGGAAGGGGAAAGCCTTTGTGGTTGGCTCAAAGAGGAGGTACTAAAGAAACTATCCCAAACACGGTAGTGTTGATGGAAACAAAAGAGGGAATTGAGGCATGGGTGACAATGGCAGATATAGCTAACTTGGAAAATGATATGGACTTCCTCCAATTTGCACTGCTTAATCCTAGAGTACATGTTTCAAACATATAGTAATTTTAATCCGCAAAATAAAGTAAATGTGAACCCAATATATAAAGAAAGTAGTAATAAGAATACATGTAGTTTATTAATGCGCGCGCTTCTTTTGTTTGTCTTTCTTTAATTATCCCAAAATGGATTTTTTTTCATTTATAATAAAATTAAAGGAGAGAAAGATATTATACACGTAGTTTATTAATTTGGGTAGTTGCTGTAAATATATTATCAAAATCCCAAACTTTAATTTATATAAATTCAGAAAAATGATTAAAGTTACTATACTTATATAATATATATATATATATATATATATATATATATATATAATCGAATCTGAATGTATTAGAATTGTCTATGTTATACCAAAAGTTCAAGTCTTTCTTCTCATGATCACATACTCCAAATTCTAAGATTTTCAATAAAATAAAACTTATAAAACAATGAATGACGTGACGTGCATTTGGTTGAAGGGAACCATCATGCATGTGTGTGGTTTTGTAGTGAATTGATTGAATTTATTTATAATTTTAAAACTGAATTTTATCTTTCAAATTGATTGGATTATTGAACCAACTCGAACCTAATCCACCCCTAAATGCTACCTCTTGATGATTATTTGTTCAATAATGTTCTTTTAATTGCTTATGATAAGTATATTGTTGGCAAGCTAATCAGTTGATGATCAAATGGTGCTCTTCGGGATATATACATGCCCTTTGTCTCAGTCAGCCAACTAGATCACGCATGGCTTTTCTCCTTTTAAATTTGGATATGGTCATTTTTCCACCTCCCACTGATTTTTTTATTACAAACATTTTTGTTTTGAAAAATAAACCTATTTATAAATTTGTCTTCACTCTGTTTTTTAAGGAGAAAAAGTTTGCTTAGTCGGCACTCCTAGAATACTAATTCTTGCCATCTATTCTCTCTCTATAATCATTTGATTAGGTAGTAGAAAAACGAGGAAAAGGAGCTTCTCGAATGAGAAATGCTTCGTGTCCATTACTCTCTAACAGACAAACTGTTTTTTTTTTTTTTTTTTTTTACAATTATATCCTACAAATCTTTAATATAATTATAAAATTTATCAATAATAAATGAATTTTTATAAAAAAAATCTATTAAATAAATATTTTATTTAATAATATAAATTGTTAGAAAACTAGACAAAATACGTGAGTTATTATAAATTTTATAATATTTGTCTTCTATTTATACATATTTATGAAATAAAAATTAGTAGAAAATTATAAATTTTTTTAAAAAAGATATAGTATTAAACTAAATTGAGACGACCCAAAATATAATTTTTAGAATGTACTAAATTTAATTTTGAAAATTCAAACATGCTAAAATCAATGTTGTACGAGAATCAAAGCAAGTTAATGGGACGGGGAAATCATAGATATAAAGCATGTTTAGATATAAATATTTTTGAAAGTTTTTCTAAAAAAAAAATAATATAATTTTAATAAAAAATTCTTTAAAATAATTTTGACTTTGTATTCAAATATACTCATATTAATCTATGTAAGGTGACGGAGTCAGCAGTAGCGGCAGAACCGCCAAGGTGTTTGGGGCCACAACTTTGCTTGTGTGGGTTGGCAGTGTTGCATCTCAGCCACGTTTCCGTTGAAAGTTTCTAAAGTGCACACTATTCATTTCCATTTTAAATATCCATTCTGGATAACGTAAACTAATAGCATGATTAGCATTTCTCGCAGAAAAATATACGTTAATTAATCTGTTTTCTAATTTTGCAAGAACTAGTTCAAAATTATTGTTCTTAAACTTAATATTTTTACTTCTCCTTGTAATTATAAATTGCATTTGGTAATTTTTTTAATCCATAAAAATAAAAAAGTAAATATAAAAAATTTATAACAACTCATGCCATTCTGATTAATCAATTAAATTAAAATTTCTTATTACTTAATAAATATTAATCCCGATACTTTGTACATATATATACATAAAGATGCTTCCTCTTTTTTAGTTTATACGTTTAAGGTTATGACACATATATTAAATAATTAATTTTTCAAATTTCATATAGAATATTATACAACTTTCTAATATATCCGTTATCTCTCTTATAACTATGCATTTACTCATAATACTGTACAATACTCCTATTAAGTGTAACAGGTTTCCATAATAAAAGCTCAATGTTGCACTCTTTCATCTTCAGCACTTTAGCAAGTAAATATTACTCTTTAAAGAATAAAAAGTGGCTTTGAACAGAGAAAAAAATGGCTTGGAAAAGAAAGATTTCAAGAATTGAGAACAATATTATTAATGCATAGAGTAATAAAAATAAAGATAGTTTTAGTAAAAAAAAATTTAATACAACATTAATTTTATAAAATGACATAATTTAGAATAATTTTTTTTCTTTAAAACGTCGTATAAACTGCAAAGGAGG
>PYAF01001751.1:855114-895660 GCA_007407185.1 Glycine tomentella | reverse complement strand
GAAAAGTTATTACACAAAAATTAATTATAAAAAATTTAATATCTAAAAGTATAGACTGAAAATTATTATTTTGAATGCTTGTAACAAATTTAGCCTATGAAATATTTTAAAAATAGTAAATTTAAATACTTATTTTCTTCTTTTATAAATACTAAAACATTTATGCAAATAGACTTTAATATCTTGATCGAGTTAATTAGTGTATATTTGATGTAACATTTGATATCGTTAGATACATGTCAAATAATAACAACAATTTACTTATCATGTTATAATTCACCGACAAATTAACTTTTATCGAATAACTTAACTAATCATCTTAATTTCTTCACAACATGAATTAAAAAAACGCATTTAATTTAATTCAAAATTAATTAAAACTGACTCACTATCATTAATGAGTCATGTGAATAGTCCTACTTACGAGTATTAAGATCCACTTTAAAGAGAAGTTTTCTTATACCATAATAAAAGCCACGTTAAACATCCAATTTCCCTTGAACCCAACAAAAAGCCACGTTAAACACTAATGTCTTGAAACTTTTCAAACTATTTCTACTCAACTGTGCAGAGCACATCACTTTGCTTTTCCAAACCAGCTTGCTTTCCCACGTTTGTCACAACTTCGACTCTAAATTGACTCGTACAGAACCTTAAGTTAAATTTTCCAAAGTATTTAATAGTTTCTAGAGAGAACAAAATGACAAAACAACAATAAGAAAAGAATAAAACAAAAACAAAAATACAAATGAATGAATGGAAGGGAGTGGTAGGGAGGTGGTGGTGTAGTAAAAGTGAGGTCAAGGTCGGTGAAAGCGAGACTCACACCAAAAAGTTTATTGCTATTAATATTTGGCTCTGTTTTTCAGTGTCAGATTGCATTATTGCAATAATCAAATGCACTAACCACACTCCATCACCCCCATATATACCCCTTCTCCTCTCACTAATTAACACACTCATCAAAAAACCCTTCTTTCTTTCAGGTTCTTAACTTGACCAGTGTCAAAAGGGTAGTTGCAAATTGCAATGGCTAAGCATGATGTTGAGGGTGGTTCATTCTCAGCAAAGGACTACCATGATCCTCCTCCAGCACCTTTGATTGATGCCGAGGAACTCACACAGTGGTCCTTCTACAGGGCTTTGATTGCCGAGTTCATTGCCACATTACTTTTCCTTTACGTCACAGTGCTCACTGTGATTGGTTACAATAGCCAGAGTGATGTCAAGGCTGGGGGTGATGTGTGTGGTGGAGTTGGCATTCTTGGCATTGCTTGGGCCTTTGGTGGCATGATCTTCATCCTTGTTTACTGTACTGCTGGAATCTCAGGTGTGTTTTCACTTTTCAATCTCATAGACACCCTTTTAATTTGCTTGCATGGACTTCAATCTCTTTTGTTGGATTGGCTTGGTTTCCTTTCTATATTATGATTTCTTAGCATCCAAAGAGGGAAAGTTGCTTTCTTAGAACTCTAATTTAAGGTTTTAAATCGCGGTCGCGCTGTTATCGTTTCGTCGCA
Source organism: Glycine tomentella (assembly GCA_007407185.1). Lineage (NCBI taxonomy): Eukaryota > Viridiplantae > Streptophyta > Magnoliopsida > Fabales > Fabaceae > Glycine > Glycine tomentella. The sequence goes on along the minus strand of PYAF01001751.1, from coordinate 894,140 downwards.
GTCCTTGATATTGCAGGAAATTGCAGACAAATATGACCAATGTGACAATGTGGTTGCAATTGACCAAAATTATGGTCGCAGACTGTTTTTTACAATCTTAGATTGTTGTAGAAATATCAAGCATACCCCCATTTAGGCAATTAGCATTCTCGGTTTGGTTTTGAGTGTTTATCAAATGATATAATGGTGTTCGTCAAATTTAATTGGCCTTTCATGTTTAATAATTCCCCTTTTCTCTCAAGTTTCTAAGCCTTCAAACTGAGGAAGCTGGTGCATTTGTGCTTCTTTTCTTGGTTGGAAGCAAACAAATATCCATGACTTGATTTGTTTGCAAATTTTGGTTTCCTATTCTGAAAACTGTAATTTTTCTATCCAATGTAGGGGGTCACATAAACCCAGCAGTGACATTTGGGCTCTTCTTGGCTCGCAAGGTATCTTTGATTAGAGCCATAATGTACATGGTGGCTCAGTGCTTGGGAGCCATATGTGGAGTTGGGTTGGTTAAGGCATTCCAAAAGGCATACTACAACAGGTATGGTGGTGGGGCCAATGAGCTCAGTGCAGGGTACAGCACAGGTGTTGGATTGGGTGCTGAGATCATTGGAACCTTTGTTTTGGTCTACACTGTCTTCTCTGCAACTGACCCCAAGAGGAATGCTAGAGATTCTCATGTGCCGGTATGAACTCAATCATTTTTATTGCCTTCTTTTGAAAAATACATGGTTACATTAACTGTAGAGGAAAATGTTGCTTGCATAAGTTGTGCTGAAAGCAATGATTATATGGAATAGTACATACTAAGTTCATATTGTATTGCCTTCCAAAAGAAAAGTTCATATTGTATTGCCATATATCATGCCTAGGTAAAAGCAGGGTAGGTCTTTCAGGTATCTAGTTATTGATAAAGTAAAAAGTTGAGTGGAAGTGACTTAACTATAGTCAGATATCTAATCTTCATGCATCTAGCTATGCTTTCTAAATGAAAATAGCTAGAGTGGGATTAATGTAATTAAGAAGCTGCACGTGCTTCCACTCAATAATTTTCTTGTTTGAAATGATAAAGTTTACAGCCTATGATAATATGTAGTTTCCATGTTCATAAAATTTTTGGCACAGTCAACATATATGCTTGTTATTATTATTAATAATAATAGTTATAGAAGCTTTATTTTTAATAATCATTTCAAAATGATGTGAACTAGTCCATCCTTCATGAACATGAAGATCTTAGCCAGTTGGATTTCCTTTTGATGATGGAATCCAAATCCTTCCTTTCACTACTTTATCTAGAGACTTCATTTGCAATAATATTGAGTAGATCAGGCTGCATTCAATGTAGATGAAATTTTCCACTTTTCTTGCTTGGCTTTCCTTTTTGTCCACTACTTGTCTGATTGTCTTGTCCTCAAAACAAGAAAGTGAGTAAACTTTTCCTGTGGGCATATTTCATTTCTTAATGGTTAGTTACATCACATTTTTCATTCATCTAGGCATCCTATAGTGGTGAACCTATCACTTTCTTTCACCAAAATTAACAAATACATATTTTTTATTTTATTATTGAAGTGATTTGTTACCATATGTTTGAGAAATATGGGACCATTAGGCCAATTACCATATTTGACTCTCTGGTGGTATTTGATTTTCACAGCCTAATCACACGAATCTTATCTAATTTCTTTCTTCTTTTGAGAAAAGTGGATTCTTCAGGAGTTTTCCTCTGCAACTTTTTGCCTTAGAAGCAAAATGTATCTTTGTTGTTATGGAACTTTAAGTCCTAAAATTAAAGTGTTCAGAAATGTGTCATTCATGCTAAATGCCATTTTCTCCAAGCTGGCAAATCTCGTGAGTTTCCAGTATCTTCCTCATTTGTCATTATCAGCTTTAGGTTCCTCCATACACTTTCTCTAATTCCCCAAATCAATAAAGAAAGGAAACCATGCCCCTCACATGGGGCATGCCCCATCTGCCCCTAGTGCTTACTGTTTATCAATTCCATTTTATTTTGCCTTTTAATAATAATTAACAAGGTTTTCAAAATGGTCAGCAACCGCAATTTTAGCCATAATGTTAAGGTTTTTTGAGATTTTGTGATCATGATTACATTTGCGTTGGCCACAATTTCCTGTAACATGAAGGATCACAATTTAAAACGTTGATAGTTAATTTTGCTTTGTATGTTTGGAATAAATTCGTATCTACAATTTTTGTTTTAACTGAACCACATGACATGAGTTTCTTATTGTGCTTTTGTTCTGTACTTGAAGGTTTTGGCACCACTTCCAATTGGCTTTGCTGTGTTCATGGTTCACTTGGCAACCATCCCAGTAACAGGCACTGGCATTAACCCTGCTAGAAGTCTAGGAGCTGCTGTCATATACAACCAACAGAAGGCCTGGGATGACCATGTGAGTTAACTGTTTTGTGTTTTCTATATTCAACAATTTGCTAGTTTTATACAATAATCAAATTTATAATTTTGCCATGTCATGTAACAAAGTATAATAATAAAATAGATGACACATTTGTCTGAGATGTTTCTTATGTTTGTTTGTTCAGTGGATCTTTTGGGTTGGACCATTTATTGGAGCAGCCATTGCAGCCTTCTACCACCAATTTATCTTAAGAGCAGGTGCTGCTAAGGCTCTTGGATCATTCAGGAGCAACCCCACTATTTGAGTCAATTTCCTCTTCATAATCATGGATTTCAAAAAGAAGATAATTGGAAGCAAAATGACTTGATATTGTAAGAATAATAATGTTATTAATAATGGCAATTGCTTGTGCTTTTATTGCAAGCTTTTCTTTGATCCTATGTAGATTAAAGGTTCTTTCAAGACAATAGCCTTTGGTAAATACCCTTTAGTATTTTCAAGCACTTTCCTTTCTTCAGTGTGTGTTCTTTTCTTTTAGGTAATTAATCTCTTGTACTCAATGTATTCATGAAAAACAAATTATATAATATCCATGCTTTTACTCAAAATGTCTCTATTTGGCATTGTTTCTTAACTGCATTTAAGTGCTAATTATTTATCACTTATCAACAAATGCGAAACAGCTAACATGGCAAATTAGCAATAGGTCAAAAACAAAACGAACAACGGGACAAAGAAATCCCTGCCAAAAAATGAAAGGAAAGATATGTAACGGTCTTTGACGTAATCAGCATAAGAATAAGACAGTGTTACAGTGTACTAATACTAATTGATTAAACACAACAACAGTACCCAAGTGTATGACAAACGGTAAAGTTACTTACGTAAACATTTTAAATACGGACACTTTTTTCGTCGAAAAAAAACAAAAGTAGGAACCATTTTGGCCACAGCGCACATGGATGTTGTTGAGGAAATTAAGAATGGTAAAAGGTAGAAACAAGGGTGATAGGGTGATACTATTACTTAAGGTTGTCACTGCCAGGTTGGACAGAGAAAATCTGAACTCACTTTTTTTTTTTATCCTTGTTGGCTAGAATCTTAGGGCTGACCCTTGTTTAGTAACTGAGGTGGATCAAAATAATTTGATAAGGCTAATTTCCTTCTGCTAAATATCGTATAACTTCTCTTAGCATTAATCATTTTATTCACTTTTATATTTGTATTTTTTTTTATCATTTAATATGATTTGTTATTGTTAACAAATAATCTTACGACGTGACATGATTAATAAATATTTTATTTTTTAAAATATATTTAAAGATTTGATTTTCAACTCTTCTTTTTTGTATATGGAAAAATATTTTTATAATTTTTCATATATTGCATCACTCCTTATATTTTGCGATGTTCTCTTTTCGTTTTCTATCTTTTTCGTTGCACAAATAATTGTACAAAAGAGTTATAATTACAACATATAAATTCTTTATGTTAACTTCCTAATAACTCCATCCAAACAAATTCGGTACCCCTCCTATGACCTCCCCTTTAACATAGGTTTTAATGGAAAGTCCCACTTGTTGGGTGTCAATTTCATCTTTTCCCGATATATTTAGTATAAGCCCCACCCTTCTTAATATAGAGGTGAGTGAGGGTGAGGCCATGGAAAGTGTCAACCTACAACCTATGACCATTGCATAGCCCCTTTGGTTATTCACAAAATTTAGCAACTTGGTCCTTCCTTACCAACTTTTAGGATATTGTTATTGACACTACCTAATTTGTTATTGATACTACCAATATGGGTGCCTTTTTGCGGTATTCCAAAATTGCCCCTTGGCATAAATCAAATCGGAAATGTGTTTTCGTTTTGCAAATGATTCCGCTATTAAATTTTTTCACCCCCATTTATAAAATGGAAACACATTTTTGTTATATACCTATCCAACATAAATATGATTTTATTGGGTATCAAATTCGATACACCATAGAATTATGAATTCGTTGTGTAAAACAAATTACTAGGTTGAGTGGTATGAGGGAGACAAGAGAGAAGAAAAGAGGTGGAGAAGTGATGGAATAAATGAGAGAGGAAGGGAGAAGGGTTGGATGTGTAGGAAAAAGGGAGAAGGGTTGGATGGTAAAAAAGGGAGAGGTTCCCCAACCTTTATTACAAGCCACGTGGTTTTTGGGCCCAAACTTATACAATAACAACTTCATCTCAAAGACCACAAACCTCCATAAGTATGATTGCCTAGAGAGATTTTCATATTTGAAATCTCAATGTATGATGATTCTTGAGTGTTTCGGAGTAAATAACACAAATTAATTAGTCGACTAAATCCACTCCAAACGAGTTAAAATTCATTGAACTGTTCATGCATCAATGAATTTTTGTTGAGCTATGTTCAACTTCAAAACACATGGAATTAGACCAAATTTCCATTGGGATTTGTTCAACTAAAGCTACTCCTTGTTTCTGTATAAGTATTGCGCCAAACAAAAAAAAGATTTGAATCATAAAAAATGGTGAGATATAGGTTGAACTATGTGATAGAGAAGACAAGAGATTTTTATTTCAAGAAATAAAAATGTTTGAAAGTTAGAAGACAAAAATTGAAAAATAAAAACAAATAAATTAAAAGTCGTAAGCACAAATTTTACTAATAAGTATATTTTTGAATAAAAGGGTATATATTGTCATATATAAACAAATATATGGTATTGTATACAGTCAATACAAATAAAATATACTCAAAATAATATAAAAAACTGTTAGTATTTTTATAAATATTATATTATAATTATTTTATATTATTTACATAAAGTAATAATGTTATTACTATTATATTTAAAAATAATCTATTATATTTACTTTTATCAACATAAAATACATATTATACATTCGTGTAAATTCAATGCAAAATGTAAAAATAAAAATAAATGAAATATTTGTCATAAAGTAAAGAATAGAGGTTTCACCAATTTTTAAACCCAACAGTACCTAAATATCACAACTCTTGTTATCTGTATCTCTCTGACTTTTGTACTCTTCTAACCTCAACTCAAGCTCCGAGTCCAACTACTAGGCTACTAGTAATAGCACATAGAGAGAGAATCAAAATTCAAAACCTGAAATTGATATAATTTATCAACTTCAATTCAGACATGCATCTATGGCCGACAAAGAATCTCTGAGATTCCTTCAAGGATTCATACCTCAAAAGGCTCGAATAATGGAACTACCAGAGAAAGAAAGCGGAAAAGAACCAACAACAGTCCTCGACGGAACAGAAGTTGTGTTCCTGTGTAGATTTCTTGCGCATGATGGATTTGCTTTTGTATTTCTCTGGGTTTTGAGACGCAAATGGAAAGAGGGAGATGAAGTAATGCATCATGAGAGAAAGTGGAAATGGCTAAGGTGAATCAATTATATGGTGTCCAAATATGTTGTAAAATGGTCCCTACTCCCTACGCTAGATTGTAACAGTCAAATGTTTTTTTTTCCTAATAGAAGCATATATATGAGAATTGACATTAATGATTGATAGTCAAATAAAAATACAATAAAAGAAAGGGTTAAAATATGGTTCTATTTTTTTCCACGTAAATTTATTTTTTAAAATGGTCTTTGTAACTTTTGTTGTTCTTAATATTTTGTTTTAGTCTCTATAATTTATTGCGCAGCAGAGGGATTGTTCTAGTTTCAGTTTGTGCCAATTGCGGGAGGAACTTTAAGTCTCAGCATCATTTTCTTATTGATTGTTCTTTTGCGAAGCCCTTCTGGTGCTGGTTGGAATCTGTTTTGGGTTGTCATTTGAATTTTGGTTCCCTACACCACCTTATTCCAGTCTGTTTCTTAAATAGGGCGCCCCAAGCTAATGTGGTGGTGCTTGTTGCGATTACTTATGCAGTCTATCTTGTCTGAATCCGCAGAAACAAAATCAGATTTGATAATCACAAAATGAATTATCATCAATAGCATTAAGGAGAATGTTTGCTACCATGACTAATTCCATACGGGATTTTTTAATTCTGAAACATTTCGGTATTCAAGCTCATCCTAGGAAAGCCCCAGTCATCAAATGCAATATGATGGGGAAGCTATGGGGAGCCCTGGTATTGCTGGTTGTGAGGGCCTCTTCATTGACAACAATGGTCTTTTTTTTGGGATTACCCCGGCAGCTCCTCTGATTCTGCTTTGATGAAGAAAGTTATTTGCATCAGGGATCTTTTAGCCATCAAAGAGGGCAGCTTGGAAGCAGTCAAAGACACTCTTGTTTCCTGGACCAGCAATCAGCAATTAATTCCATCCAAGGCCTATGATTACATCCGTACTTCAAAGCCTTGTGTTCGTTGGCATTCCTTGGTGTGGAACCTGGCTATTCCTCCCAAGATGTCTTTTATGCTTTGGTTGGCCACTAAGAACCGCCTGCTGACTTTAGACCGGGCTGACTTCCTCAACAGAGATAATGTTTGTTACTTATGCAGGTCTGAAGAGGAATCCCATGCCCATCTTTTTTTCTCCTGCAGGATTTCTTTGCGAGTTTGGGGCAATATTCGTGATTGGATTAAGCTGCATAGAAGAACAATATCTCTTCAAAGTACTATCCGCTCGCTAACCCACGGTAGAGCAACTTCCTGCATCTTGGGCAAATTTCGGTGTATAGCTTTGGCTACTACAGTCTATTGCATTTGGATGGCCAGAAACAGGTTATTATTTGATAATGTTCCTTTTCTGGTTAAAGATGTAATTGACAAGATTAAATTTCTTGTTTATAGGCACACACATTTATCGCATTTGTATTAGGCACATGTGATAGGTGCATCTGCAGTTTTGCTCTTGCCCCTTTTGCATATGTTTTTTCTCTTTTGTTTGGTGCCGGGTTTCCCCTGTTTTGTGTGTAGTCCGGAGTGGCTGCTCTTTGCTCCTTTGTTTGGGCTTTTGTTAATCCGGGGTATGCCCCGTGTATTCTGTATGTTGTATTTTTTGGGTATATAATTTTACATTTTTCCCAAAAAAAAAAAATGGAGTGTCCTTTGGTTAGAAACAAACTTTTCTCTTCTTGTCAGTGCTTTCAAGAATCCTTCTAGCGTGCCTTGGTCTTTGTTCAACTACCGGAAGAATGGTATATCTTTAACCAGTAGTGTTAAGTTTAGAATTTCACGTATTTACCGTGAGACAAATGCTTGTGCAGATTCTCTTGACCTCTTTTGGTGCACATAATCTAGGATATACTTGGTGGATCTCCCCACCCTCATTCATATCCATCGAGCTCCTTAGGTACAGATAGGGGCTCCCTTCTATTAAATTTGCTTAGCTTGGTTTGCCTTGGTCCCCCAAGTGTTTTGTAGATCCTTTTCTCAGTTTATATATATATAGGTTGTGCTGCAAAGGGTGGATTGTCAACATAGTTGAGATGTCTCTCTCTTTTGCATTTGGAGCAATGCACCTTCTTTTTTTGCTAAAAAGTCTATAATATACTTTTTCTTTTCTTGCAATAGGTAGATAATTTACTTTAGTCTTTATCAACTTATTTTGAGAAGGAATAATTTATAATAAAAAAAATTATAGAGACGAAAACAAAAAAAAATTAATATATTACAAAGATTGAAACAAATTTTTTAAAAAAAGAATAAAATATGTTTTTTGTCATAATCTACTATTAGATTATGACTGACCCATGACTGACGCACCTAAGAATAAAATTATGCTAAGATAAATTAAAAACAAACAGAAAGGACTACCAAAAATTTGAAAAGGTCTCCCTTAAAAAAAGGATAAAACAACATATAGAATCATATATATATATATATATATATATATATATATATATATATTTGACATGGATATATCCAAAAATATCAACAAGAAATAATACATTCCATACATAGTAATCATTATAGTTTCTAAAAACATCATCATTACATTATTGGCATATCTATATGAAACATATCAAATAAAGAGTTTTCCTCTATATCCATATCCCTATAGTTGCATCATACTGGAATCATAAAAATAATACTCTCCATCATATGCAATGGAAGCCTATCAAAAAGATGAACAAATTCCTTGGTAGATTAACAAACTCCAATAAGTCTTCTACTCAACCGCTTGTGAATCCGAGGGGAAAATAAAATAAAAGGGTAAGTCACAAAGACCTAGTGAGAGCATAATAAACAAAGTGGATAAGAAGGAGAAAAAAATATGGCACGAGTTTTTACATTCAATTAAAAGATTAAGATGACCATTTAATAAAAGTGAAATACAACCCAACCCACTTTGTAAAATCACTTGGAAAATCCAAGGAACATAAATAGAATCATAATCAAGAATACAACTTTTCTATGAAATTATGTAACACATACTCATAGCGATTTGCATATGAAGAACTACTTCAATACAAAATGGCTAACAAAATCTCAATCCAATACATCGAATGTCACACAATATAACTCACCTTAAAAAACTAATAATCACTCCCTTAACAACTCATTAGACATATAACTAAAATCATGATTCAAGAATGACAAACTTTCTATGAACTTTCATTTTACTATAAGCACGTAGACTACATTATCTCTTCATTGTGGTGAACAGGAAATATATAAACTGAGTGTTCAATCCATAGGTTACATTATCCCTTCATCGTAGCAAATGAAAATATACAAACTATGAATGTTCAACCCATAGACTACATTATAATTTCGTTGTAGCGAACAAAAAATATATAAACTATGGTATTCAACTTATGGGTTACATTATCTCTTTGTTATAGTAAATGCCAATCAATTACAAAACCCACAATGACAAACCAATTTCCACATTTAAAATACATAATTGAAACTATTGAGAATCACTAAGAATCAAGTTCAACCAACCAAAATAAATATTATACTTAATTCTCAAGTAAATTAGTAGATTATCTATTGAGAATCACTAAGAATCAAGTTTAAAATACATCAGTGAAACTATCGAGAATCACAAAAAAAATTATTTTGAAACTAAGTAGATTAGCTACTCACAACCAAAGAGAACCAAGTTAATCTCTTCTAATGCCGTTGGAAAGAACAATCACCGTATTTTCGAAAGAATCTAGGCACTAAGAACAAGATAATAAGAGATTAGACAAAACAATCCCCAAATATATAATGCCTAGGGTTTGAGAAAATCACAAGAATCCTACTATCTAAATTTCCAACAGAACACACAATTCATTACTAATCTATGTCATAAAAATACTCATCTACCTTCATGGGTTATGAGTTTACCTCAAAGAGCTCAAATAGAGAATTTTAAAGAGATGAGTATTGTTCCCTCTTTTTCTCCAATCACCTTCCCATGCTTGAGTGTCACAAGGCTGTAAGGAACTTGATTGGTTTTGGAACAATGGAGGGAAAGAATGGCAGAAATGAGAAGAAGAAAAATGAAGATGCGATAGAGATGGGGTTACATCTGAGATGGAGATGGTTCCATTTTGAAAAGAAAAAAAACATCCAGCAAAGGTGTGATGGTTGGGGTTTTGTTTTGTTATATTTTTTATTTTTAAATACATGGCGCGTTTTGTTTTTGTTTCCTCTAAAATTTTTGAATTTCAGTTTTTGTTCCTCTAAAAAAAATGTTCATTTTTTTGTCCCTCTAATTTTCAAATACATATCACTTTTTTGACATGTATGAGAAAGAAAAAAGTCATAGAAGCTAGGCACCAATGACGTCAAGAGTATATTGAATATTGTTGTTTAATCTGGTGGGTCTAAGAAAGACATTGGAAGATTTGATCAAAATGGATCTTAAGGTAAATATTATATTTGAATGTTTGGTCTATAACCTATCTAAATGGTGTTTGTGATCCATGTTGAGTCTTGGTGGTGCTTACAAACCATATAAAATATATAAAATATTAAACAACCCTCTTTATAGCAAGTGCGATAGTCGCATAAGTAGTAAACTCAATAAGTTTCTCTAAAAAAAAAAAGTAAACTCAGTAGGGTATCTTTCTATCCAGGGACCGGTGTAAATAACTTCAGTCTTACACACAATTGCTATTAAAGGAAAGGAACATGATGTCACGGTCATTAATGTTTGGAAACATAAAATTGCTGGAAAATAACTATTGGCATGATTATAGATTTTCAAATGTTTTTTTTTTTAATAATGGTAACATTATAGTTAAAAATTAGAGTCCCGTTTCAGTCATTGTCTGCATTACCCTTTGGTTCAATATAATTCAAACATGTCTTTTTGAAGTTCAAATCTCTATACTATAGATTTCACCCAATTCCTTGGTATAGAACCCCTTTTATCCCTTAACATCCACTTACTTTTGTAGTCATTCATAATTATTATGCATACTTATATTTGCTATCTAATTTCACAACAACTCTTCCAATATTTCCCCATCTATTACTATGTTTGACCTTGTTTAGTTACTTAGGAGTAAGTTCATACATAGTTAAATTTTAGGAATTTTACTATAACTTTATTTTTATTTTAGAAGAAGAAGAACACTACTCACTCAGCGAGCAAGTTGATCAAGCTTCTTAGCAAGGAGAAGTAGACACGTGACACCACATGGCTAAGTGAGAAGTTATGCTCGCTTAGTGAATTTGACACAAGAGGCCACTTCAGCATCGTCAAGGTCAATTAACTCTATAAGGACTTGCTCGCTAAGCGAGTCTACCTGCTCGAAAAAGAAAAATTTGTCCCAATAGAATTTCGCTTAGCAAAACGATTATTAAGTGTTTATGGAGAAAAGACAAAAGAAATATTTGTGTGGAATTCAAGACACCTCATCATTGTACATTTCCTAGTATCATTCTAGGGTTGTTGTGACAGTTGAGGCTCATAACCACCATTGTCTCATTTTCCTTCATATTGTTCTCTTCCAATTTATAGTTTTGAGCTTTTTTTTTTTTTTTCTTTCATGGATTTGGTGTACTATGTTACTCTCTTGTAATTGATTTTTACTATTTGTTCAGTATTAATTTCAGTGTTAATGCTTCTCTTCTATTTTTATTGCTTGTTTTATGGATTGATCAAAAATATGCATATTTTTTAGTCAAAAATGTCATTGGAAAATGCTTTTTAAACTAAGATCTGAATAATGTAGCATCTAATGGGTGTTATATATAGGAATAAAATAGTATTTGTTAGTCTTATTTTTAACCTTTATACTTAGATCCAAGTTATTTAGCTTAACTTTTTAAAGGATTAAGAATAAAGTTAAGTAACTTAGACCCTTTTCATGTGAGGAATCATGAATGGGGTATTATACAAGGTTAATATTATATTAAAATTAATAGAGTAAAGAAAAACCTGTAGAATTATTAGATATAATTGCTTTGTTAAGCCAAACCCCCAACACCTTTAAAAATTATACATTAAAACCCTCTTCACACCAATTGTTTGATATTTGTTTTCTTTGAATTTCATTTACTTTAAATCCCCACTTTAGTATTCATGCTTAAAGTTTATGCATCATTATCTTAAAAAATAATTTTTACTATTGTACGATTATTAACGTAACTTGTGAAGTACAATATTAGGAAATAATTGAGTTAGAATTGTGGCTATGAATGCGAGAGATGGTCTAATGAGAGGAATTAAAGTGATTGACATAGAAGCCTCCCTTAGTGTTCCAGTAGGTGGAGCAACTCTAGAATAATTTTTCAACGTGCTTGGAGAGCCTAAATTTTCAACGTGCTTGGAGAGTCCATTGGTAATTTAGGTCCTATAGATACTAGCACAACATCTCATCTTCATAGATTTGCATCTACCTTTATATAATTAGATACAAATTTATACATTTTTGAATCAAGAATACAAGTAGTAGATCTTTTAGCTCTTTATCGTCGTGGAGGAATAATATGACTTTTTGGTGGAGCTGGAGTGGGTAAAACAATACTGATTATGAAAATGATCAATAACATTGCCACAACCCATATAGGTATTTCAGTATTTGGCGGAGTAGGTGAGCGTACTCACGAGGGACATGATCTTTATATGAAAATTAAACAATCTAGAGTAATTAAAATGATCAAAATATTGTAAAATCAAAAGTAGTTCCAGTATATGGTCAAATGAATGCAACTAGGGTTAATATAACCCGAATCAGGTCATGCTTTTTATTATTTTACTTTTTACATTCGGCCCCCAAGGTATACTCTGCCACAATGCTTCACTTTTTCGGCAAGCACGTTGTTGTTGCTACACTCCCAAAGTTGTGTTGTAGTTTGTCTCTATGGGAAACGTGTAAAACACTTACCTAAAGCTACGTGAATGTTATCCTACACCTGAGCTATCACTTTTGTTTGTGTAGTAAATACAAAAATAATATACTACATATGATAAAACTATGCTAAAACCAACACACATGGGAATCGAACATTGAACCCCCACGTTGAAAAATAGAACACAACAAACTAGCGTAGTTTAAATTTTAGTAATACAAAGGCATATATATATCATAATAGATACATTTATATTTATATCATAATAGATATATTTATTTATAATGTTATCATAATGCATGCATTTCTTTTTAATATTATCATTTTATCATAATAGATATATTTTTTTACTATTATAATTTTATCAGGTATTAAAGGCACCAAGTTCTAAATTAGGAAGTTGTTTTCATGGATGAACATGAAATTTTCAAACTATTTAATAGAAATCAGGTCATACGAATCAATTAGCTAATGATCTCTTAATTTGATTAGTGACCTAGTGTTTTGACTGAGTTGATTACCAGTTTAATTTTTAAAACTATCAACATATATGATTCCTCATCATGCCTATATTACTTGCACTATGCTAAACAAGTGTTAGTTAGAAAAAAAAAACATTAAAAACAAAATATAAATAACACAAGATACAGAGAACTATATTAATTCATAAGATTCATACAAAGGAATTCCCAAGAGCTCAATGAAATTATTAAAACATGGAGAAACTACAAGTGGGTAAGTAAAAAATGGCGATGGAGGATGGTGATTCCATAAATCTTCAAGCTCTTCTTCAATGACTAAATATCTAAGTAGGAGAATGTAAGAAAATTCTTTTTTTTTTTTTTTTGGTAAATGAAGAATCAGCATTCAAATTAACTCATTCTCTCTTATTTTGAAGTCATACATTGGGTATTTGTAGTAACTGGAGTGGGTCCAATTAATCACGTAATAACTTCTATTACAACAATCCAATCAAAGACGAGTGGATAGAAGACTCATTAGAAGAGATTGAATAATGACACTTGAAAAATAATGTCCCTACACAAACAAAGAAACTTCTAATATTTTTCCCTTAAGTTTTGGCTTGGATATCAGAAGTATGCTAAGTTTAAGAAAATATTTTCTTGAACTTGGATATAACTAGTAAATAATTAATACATACAACACACACAAAGTAGCTTAGAATGAGAAGCGAATTCTTAATACTGATTTGTAATGGCATGAACGAGGGTTGGTGTGTGCAGTGGTCTTCATCAAGGGACAAGTTCTTGGGGTCTTTGAGGGTTGGACTGGGGTTGGGATTTTTGTTGAATTGAACTAGGCATTGGTGTTGTTGGCGTGGTTCAACTTCAACGGATTTAGTTGGTTTGATGTCAGAGGATCAAAGCTTTCTCTTTCTTTTTGCGAATTTGGTTACTCAACTGTTTTAATTGTTTGAGTTCAATTTATTTATTAACTTGACATCTAATATTTAACGAAAATTCCAATGTATTGACGCTCTACTCTATTTTCACGTCAACACATTCACGTACTATGTCAACATTTTTGCTATATGCATTAGATATTAAGTTAATAGACTAGTCAAAATTTCATTATTAAAATAATGGAGAACAAAATTCAAAAAAAAAAAGGAAGGAAGAGAAAATCAAATTGGAAAAATAACAATAATAAAGGGAACAAAATTATAATTAAATCTTTTTTTCTAATGACTAATAATAGTTTCACTTCATTTAGGCTAAAGATTTCAAAAACGTCACAATCACTACTACTGCACATGTTCTCTTTTTTAACACCCAAATGTAAAGAAAGCATTAGCATCATACATATAATTTATACCTTAGACTAAGGATGATATGGGACGGGGATAATTTTTTTCTTCTTGCGCATGTCCTATACCCACGTGAGAATCCATTCAGAGGATAACCATGAATTTTATCAAAATAAAAAATAAATGCACACACACACACACACATATATATATATATATAATAGACAATTATACTAATAAACATTTAATTTATTTAATACACATGCAAATATAGTAACTAATGGACACAAAAATGAAGCACAAAATAATTACAATAATAAAAAATTTATTAAAAATACTTGAAATTCATCAATATACAAACTAATCAAAATACTTCAATTAAGAAACTATATTTAAAATTTAAAATACTTATTCCAACAAGTTCAAACAATCTGAAACTCTTCAATCTAGTAAGTTCATAAGTACGAAATTAAGATAACTTCTTTATAAATATGTAAGGACATTTTGAGGAATTTCATGTTAGCAGAATGTGAACACAATTAATATCATTGAGGCATTGACCTATATATCCAAATTCAATTTGTTATGGATTTTATTCGCAGGCATCTAGCAACATGATATTTTCCATCCAAACATAAATAATTTAGTCCAAAATTTATTTTTAGAATGTTCAAATTTATTTCTAAGAAAGCAATGAGAAGTCATTTTAGTACTAGTTCTTGTGGAACCTCAAAACTGAAGCCAGAATACCATTGGATTTGGAGGAGGTTGAAGACTTCGACTTGCTGGTGCTTTTTGGTACAAACTTGCTGGTGCTTTTTGGTACAGACTTGCTGGTGCTTTCGACCTAAAATATATTACCAAAACACAATCTAAATCCGAACTACTTATAATGATAATATTGAGCATTCAGCAGCTTGCACATTTCAAACATCTACAACCTGTGTGATGTCACTAGAAAAACATATTTTACTTGTAAAATCATTTTATCATGTTACGATTAGAAGGGATTCCCGTTTTCAACTTTTTCTATCATTTATTAATCATGCATAGTTTACGATAAATATTTACTTTTTTTTACAATAATTATCTAAAAAATTGTCAATATAATTTTTTATTTGTTGATGGTGTAAAAATTATACACTGATAGTTTTTCTTTGGTGAATATAGTTCATGAAAATTAAAAAGTATTTCAAAATACATAAATATTCAAACTATTTATGAATTTCATTATTTTGCTTTTGTTTACACTTTCAGTTAAATTCTTCTGAAATTGACCCACTGAGTAAAAATTAAGATTTGGGATAAAATAAATTAATCTGAGTATAATTTTTATTTTTGCAAAAAATATTGCTCCCAGTAGTTTTTACTTGCATCTTTAAAATAATATCAAATTAATCTTACCTTATTCTTGTTCTTTTTGTCCTTTGTCAAGTTCAAATCTCCAGGGTGATTTTCTAGATATTCCTTCAGCTGCTGGTCGTCGTCGTGCATGTTCTCCATCATATCAAGCTACGAAACAATCAACATGTTTAGTAGAAAGAAAGAAATTAAAATTATTTGAGAAATATTAACATTGTAAAGACAACTATTTTAAGAATTTAGAACTTGACAAGTATTAATTTACTGAAACAGACTGCAAAATTAAAATTAAAATTAAGCAAAGTTATGGTGAAGGGAATTAAAAGAATATATATATATATATATATATATATATATATATATATATATATATATATACCCATGTCTTAAGGTCTTCGATATCCTTGCTCAAGACCTCTTCATCCTTCTGTGCAAGTTCTCTCTTCTCCTGCCATGGCATTGATACCACCTTTTCTTCTTCTGCTGCTTGCTTCATCTTGTTTCTTCCTCCAACCGTATCCATGATGATTTTATTTTATGACCAACAAAATAATATAGCAGTGCCTTTATTAAAGAAATGGGTCAAGCAATTGGATCAGTTGACGAGGCCAAAAATGCATGCCAGCAAAGAATGTATAAAAAGAATTAAATATATATTAATTACAATTATATATATATTAATGCATATTTAAGGAGGAAAGAACATTGCATGTGAACCGGATGAATGAACGCATCAATTCTTGGCATTATGCCCACTATAGTTATTGACTTACAATGACCGGCAAACGTAGTAACTATTAATGTTTTTTTTTACAGAAAATATTAATAATGGCTTAACACTGGCCTAATTAGTGTTAGGGATCACAATGGATAAGATCTCATACTATTTATCTTCATACTTATATTTAAAAAAAAATTATACTTAGTTTCATACCTGTACAAATATTAACTTTAATCTTCATTTTTGTATCCACTGGATATCTATATACTTATATCCACACTATTCACACTTTACTTATGTGTAAATTTAAAAAATTAATGAAAATATTTTAAAAAATTACTCTTAAATAATCCAAATATAATATTAAAAACATACAATCACAAAAAAAAAAAAAAAAACATCTATACATAATTCTGATTCTATATATAAGAAACAATTACTTATTTCATCAAGACTATTAAAGGATTAGATCAGTTAATTTATCATAAATTTTAATTTTATTCTAAGATTACCTATGATATTAATTATTTTAGTGGTTATTTTTCAAAGATACTTTTTTAACTTTCTTAAAAAAATATATTTTTTAATCAATAAGTATATATTATTTTGTTGATAGTTCAATAAATATACACACTTAAGTAACATATTTTAATTATATATTCATATATGATATATGTGGGGGGCGCAGCACGGCAGAGTTGGTATTATAATACTTATAGATGCAGTCATCTCTGCGAAACATTGCGAGTAAATACTCACCCCCAACCTCAGTCCCAACAAACACATAATTATCCTCCCTGTCTACAGATACTTTTGTGGATACATGTTGAATTTTGGGTCCATCTTGTCATCCTTATTTAGTGTGATTCATTTGACTACTGCATGCTTTTTATACTTCCTCTTTTGTTTCATAATAAATGTGTTCTAAGGTTTTTTTATATACACAAAAAAAATAAAAAATAAAAATGAGTATAAAATTTTTACAAAATTAATCTTATTAATTTTTTTCAGGAAAGATACAAGCACAACAATAACATTCTAAAATATGATATTAGGGACATAAATAAAAAAAAGTAATTAATATTACATTGAAAAGATAAAATAACCCTTATTTAAAAAAAATCTTCTAACACGACGATTAATATGAGAGGGAAAAAAATAATATTTATTGTTTTAGGTATAGGCTTGAATATGCTCAAACCCAATTAAGATACTTGAAGTAACGTCTTGCTGACATTATATGAATTTAACTAATACAAAATGTAAAATATTTAATTTTAAATAAAATTAGTGTAATAATTTCTGTCTTGCATGAGTCTTAGATTTACAATTTACAAATTTTTATATTATCATATTTTTTAATATATTTATAATGTCAATTTATGTGTATATATATATATATATATGTATGCCTTTATGTTATTGTATATGCATATGTGTGTATGCTTGCAAGTATATTCATATGTATATGTTAAAAAATTAAAAACAAATAAATTTGAAGCATATTGTTATACTAAAACAAATACTTCTAAAACATATATTTATACTAAAAATAAATAATTTTGAATTTTATATTTATACTAAAATTATATTAGAGTAACTTAACTTATGTATCACTAAAGTTATTTAAGTAATTTCAAATTACAAGTACCCATAAGTTTGGATAATTACCTGCTCAAGCCTAGTTCATAAACAAGTCGAATAAAAATTGATTTATTTTACCTTAGATGCATGTACCCATTAAACTAACTATTTTAATCCATAATAAATTTCAATACATATTTTTTTGTCATCTCTAATTATTATACTTATAATCCAAATTAAGAGATGGATCAAACAAAAGTTGAGGATTCACAAAGAAAATAATAGTTTTATATTATATAATAGATAAATATGTATCAGTCATTCATAAACTCAATCAATGTCATTCATAACCATTATCATCAGTTTTGTTCCGTACATGTACATCCATCACATTATGTCAATCATCTTCTAAACAACAACAACATAAAAGATCAATTTTAATATTATTGTAGTGGAGGATCCATAGAGCATTTTCCTTTGAAGTATCATGTGACAAATGGAAAGAGAGCGAAATAATTAGCAGGAGAACATCATTTGTCATACCCATGAAACTAAAAAAGCATTAAATAGTAATGCAAAAAAAATGCAAAATGAAAGAGACATGACAAAAGTAAGAACAATAAAAGTTAGATAGTAGAAAGAAAAAAGAACAAAGAAAGCAAAACATATAAAGGGATAGATAAAAAAAATACATGTGAAATTTAAAATGGAAATTGAATTAAATTCAAATAATTAATATATAATCAAACTGAAAAGATGGACAATCTTAATTACATATAATTGATTCAAAATAATTAGAATTAAATATTTAATTGTTGGATTACTAATAACTGATTAATAATAGGCCAAATACATAATACTAACTAACTTTTTGTTAATTAACTATAATAAATTTTAAAATAAATAAATTTTCATATTAATAAATATATTCAAAACTAATTATCAGAAAAATAATTATTAAAAATTTATATATGAAAATATATTTAAATTTTCTTATTGAAAATTTAATCATAACAAAATTAATATCTAAAAAATATATTAAAACATTTTATTTTTGAATATTTTGAAATAAATTAAATTTACAAAAAAAAAAATTCAGTCTAAATCATGAAAAATAGTTTAAAGTGTAAGAAAATACAATTAAAAAAGCTTGAATTATAAAAGATATTGAATGTCTGATTTGAATATTCACACAGTTTAACTAACTATTCGAAAACCCCAACCACCATGAAACCATCCACCTCACTAACCGTTCGAAAAACCCCACAAGCACCTTGCCGTTGGTTAGTACCTTCTCATTCTCTCTTATGCTTCATTCTCCTTATTTTTATCTTACTATATGTCTTGTAGTTGTCAGGAACGTTTTTGACCATGAGTTGGTGATTTGTGTTGCTCGACTATAACATTAAATGATTTGGTGATTTGTGTTGCTTGACTCTAACATTAAATGATTTCTATTGTTGAAATTTTATGTGATTTGGTTTTGTCTATTTTGATGTGGGTTATTATGTCTAACTTATATCTATTGTAAGACTTAGTGGTTTTGTTAATATGTGGCTTGCTTGAGATATTGATTTTTGAATTAAAAATCTTGATGGATTAATGTTTGTTGGGTTGGTGATGGGTCAATGTGATTTAGGTGTGTTTTTCATTTTGATTTGGTGCTTAAAAATATCTATTTTTGTATAATGCCTAAATACATGTGCTTTGAAAATTGTGATGTTAAGGATTGTTATGGTCTTGCCTGTTGTTAAAAAATAAAATGAACTTATCATGAACAAGATGGAAATAGGTAAGACTCTAAATGACATGAAACAAAAACAAATTATTGTGAAGAAACTTAGTCTTTTTTTTGTTGCATATTGTTTAAAGCATGCATATTTTCAACTTATCTATGATGAACTCATTTAAAAAACTAGATCAATTTTCAAAACCCAAGAAAGAGCTATAAGGATAGTTGAAAATACCATTGTAATGTGAGGAAAATCCTGAATGAGCCACTTAAAAGACTAGTTCTAGTACATAAGAGTCCAAATATAAAATTTTGGTATGTTATGTTTTACGTGTTCATTGTGTGTCATTTAGACATCATGAGCTGTTTTGTTGTAAATGTTGAGGGGGATGTGAATGGATTCAAGATTGATAATTTATTATGTGATTAAAAAAATATTGGTGACATGAAAAGTGGGATGTATGTTTGCACTTTTACCAAGCACAAACTTCTTTCCTATCTTTAATTGTCACTAGTATCATTTCGTGTAACTTAATGAGTTATTATCTTTGATTCCATTCTTGTTGTCCTTGACACTTATACCAAGGCCAACTTACGACAACGATTTTGTCAATAACTGATGTAGTATTTGAACTTGTAACATCGATTTTGTCAATAAATCAATGCAAGATGTGGCTTGATTCATATACAAGGCCCAATTCATACGTCGGGTTTGTGAGGAACCGATGTCATATGCATTCCAAAATCGATATAGAATGTGCATGTTGTAGTAATGAGTACCTCAACTGAATTAATGACCGATTTGGATTTTAAAACATTGTTTCAAAGCAATAATATCATATATCAATTGTTGGTGTAATTTAATAAATATAAATATTTATAATGTCATGCATAGTGTGTGTGTGTGTGTGTGTATTCGTCTAAGTGTGTGCGTGCGTGTGTGCGCAAGCGTGTGCGTGGAGGGATCCACTTATTCCAAGAGAAACTCTTCTAGATTTACTCCTCATTCTCACCATTTATTTTCTTAAAATCTAATGATTGTAGTAAGTAACTAATGTTAACCATTAGATCTTAAGAAAATGAATGATGAGGATAAAGAGTAACTCTTGGAGTAAGTAGATCCATTAGATCATAATTAAAAATAATAGACAATTAAAATTAAAATCTTTAAAATTCAAATTAAAATCTAATATAATTATTAAATCTCTAAATGATTCACCAAACAAATCACATCTTAAAATATTTCAATTATCGTTAATCCATTATAATCACCATGACTGCCACCACCTCTGTCAGCATGACCATTACCGTCGTTGTCGTTACCATCTTTGTCACCGTTGTTGTAGCCACCACCACCGCTGATAGCTGCGGCGGCGGTGACGACTGTCATGGCGGCAGTGATGGTGATAGTTAATGATGGTGGTGGTGGTGGCTCAATGGTGGTCATTATGGTGACAACGTCGAAGACAAAGGTCATGGTGGCAAAGGTGGTGGCGGTTGATGATGGTCGTGATGGCGGCGACAATTATAGTGGTGGTTGCACAGATGATCATGGTGGTGGTAGCGACAATCATGTTAATTGATATATTTTAGGAAGTGATAATTGAGATCTTTAGATATTTGTTTGTTGTTGTTTGATTAATCTTTTAGAGATGCAGTGATATACTAAATTTTAATTTTAGATATTTTAATCTCAATTGTTTATTATTTTCAATCTTGATTCAATGGTTATTATTAGTTGTTCTCATGTTTACACATTATTGTTCTCATCGGAGTTGTGCTTTTTCTCTCTTTCTATATATATATAGGGTGTATCATATGAGAATGATTATGTGAGAATATGAGAACAACTAATAATAACCATCATATCAAAATAAAAAATAGTAAACGGTTGAGATTAAAATATTTAAAATTTCAAATTAAAATATAATGTCATTATCATAATCACCGTTACAACTACCACTATAATTGTCGTCCTCATCACCATCATTATCAGCCGCTATCACCTCCGCTGCCAGAATCATGGTGGTCATCATGTCTTAGTGAATATGTCTCTTTCAATGGAAGAACTTTAATAGCTAGAGTTGTCTCACACTGAATCCGTTAATGTGTACCTTCGCCCCATCAATTCTTATTTCTTCAATTGAGTAACAAACTCTATCATTAATGTTGACCTTCAAGAAATAATTAAACAATAATGCAAAAGGTTTTTATATATATTATTTTATGTTGGTAAATTATACTGACTCCTTGCATAGACCTTGTTTTATAACAAGACTTTTTCCTATACTTTTATATTCACATAGTCTAACTATATGCAAAAAAACCCCAAACCATCTAACTTTTGTAGCTTAAGTTGGATCCTTTTAGTTCATTTTAACCAAAAATTAGTTCATTTCAATTTCACCAAAAAAAAAATAGTTCATTTCGAGGCTAAATAACCCATATTTTGCTCCCTAATGAAATTTTGAGTGGAACTAATAATGTGTTGCATTTCATAGCATATTTAATTTACAAGGAATTCTTCTCAGTTGTTTTGCATGTATTCTTTGTTAATTAGGGTTGGTTGATATACCCCTTTTTTTTCACTTAGGACTTTTGAAGGATTTTGTCACTGGGACTTTTGTATATTAGTTAATGAACTTTTAAGAAATAATTGGGATAAAATTAAAATTTTAAATGTCATTTGTAAAATCTACCCCAACGCTCCCCACACGCCGACCCTAGTGTGTTAAATGCATAAAATTAAAGGTAGTTAATATATGTTTATTAATATATAAAACCCATTTGCATCATTGCTTAATCATTCCGTGGTGGTTAAAACTTTGACTGGAATAGGTACTCTACCTTTCAAATCGATTATTTAAACCCTAAAATTCATATTTTTATATTCATCTTTACGTATTAAACCTTTGTAAGCTTATGATAATTAATTTAAATTTAAAAAAAAATTATCGTTAAACAAATTAATTAAAATATGTATTACAATATTACAAGTATCATACGTCAGAAAAAAACGGAAAGCAAATCAAAACACAGAAAATGTGTATCGGTTTTCCTAGTTGATATTTGTTTGGTACTAGTGTTTGTAGGTTTTTGTTGATGCGTAAGTTGTCTCCAACTCACTAATTGTCCAACTCAAGCATGCACGCAAGCAAGGTGTCACATTTTAAAGTTGACATATGTTTCAATTTCTCAAGGCCAAGCATGCCACAGTCGAAAATATATGAACTATTTCACTAGGTGAAGTAGGAACTAAAATCCCTCCAAAATAATCCACTATAATGAAGACAAAATCGTTGCTGTTTTTGAATTGGTTACAACCCACAGTATAAGAATGACGCGTACGTTCTCAGATTTTTATTTTTGTACTATTCCTATCACTCGTTACTTTCCCCCCTTTAAGGGTAAAAAAATGGAGAGAAATTTCATTTAATTTTTTATACTATACTATAAAAATAAGAAATTGGAGTACGTGTAAACAATCGATGGTGTGAAACTATCATTATTGTATCGTATAGTTTAAGATATTGTCTATGTTATTAGTGTTAGTCTACCTTTCATTTTCACATTTTTCACTTTGCACTCGGAAGAGAGGATGAGAGTTCCCAATTGTTCATCATTCTTCACTCCACCCCTACGTCATTTCATTACCTTAGTAAACACATTGGGTTTCATTCTCTTGATCCTCTTCATATCTGGGATCATTGAGTTCCCATCTTTTTCTTTATTCTCGCAATTCTCAACCAAATCAATATTCAAAGACCAATCAAAGGCATTCACCGATGTGGTTGGTGCATTCAAAAGGTGGGACTCCGAAGTGGGATGTATCCGATTCAAGAATGAGATAAACCAACAAAGAAATAATGGTTCAAATTATAGTTTTTCTACTTCTTTGCAAGATCAATTGGAATGTGGGGTGCTGAAAATGAAACATGTGAGCATCTTGGTGAAAGGGTGGACATGGATTCCTGACAATTTAAATAACATGTACATTTGCCCATGTGGATTGAGCTGCTTGTGGACAAAATCACTGGTTCTTGCTGACAACCCTGATGCCTTCTTGTTTGAAACGACTAAACCTCCAGCACAAGTATCAATTTTTTTGGGTCTCATGGTGTTTACATTTATTGTTTTTTATTATTATGTTATGTGCATGATAAATTTTAGTTATATATTTTTTGTTATTAAGTGATTTATATATGTGGGTCTAGCTGGATCTCATGAATTAAATACAATAGGATATATTGAATATATAATAAATCATGTGTTAAAATTTGTGATTTTAGATTATTTAATGTATGTGAAATTTTAATTGTAACATTACAAGTTTCATTTTTTTAACCAAGAATGAGAATTTTTACCTAGCAAATGTGATTGAAAAACAAGAATTTACACTTATATGTGTCCTGTTTTAAATTTCTCTTAGAAGGGCACAAGTCAATATTCCTCTTTGCTCCTCATATTGCATTAATTTGTCTTGGCAATATATCAGAACTCGTTTATTTTAAATGAGTTTGTTACTATATTGGACAACCACACTGTCTCTTCTCCTTGCTCTAGTAACTCACACTGAGTCTTGTGTTTTATTTAGAGTAATTATAGCTAGTGATAAATTATATGTAGGAATGTTGCAATTGTCATGGTAATAATTTCTCGTTCATGTTTAGTATGAAGTGTTTGATTTGCAAGGGTTTTTTGTTTGAAACTCTGTTGAACTTTGAGCATCCACACGATTGTGTTAAATAAATTTGTTGCCAATGACTTAAGAAACTTTATCAAAAATGAATTCATTTCCTATAAGAATTGACTTAATTAATTGTTTCTTTGTTCTTTTGAGTTTAGAGAACCATTGGACAACCACTTCGTGTATACATGGATCTTGAACCTAAAAGAAAGCGATCAGGCCGTGAAGAAGTATTTATTAGTTATCATGCTAAAGATGATTTGCAATCAACCTATGCCAGTGCCCTACTCCATAATGGTCGAAATTACCATATTTCTTCCCATAAGAACAATGTAAGTAGTTTTTTATTTGTATGATCAATTGCTTGTTAAAATTGAAATACCAAACTAAATGTTGAAAAAAAATTGCATTAAATTCTCACTATATGTTTAAATGTGTCATCATAATTAATATATGTAAATATTAAAATAAACTAATATGTGTTATGTAACTGATAAAAAATATATATTTGTGCACCATTAATGTTATTCATAATGATTTTAAAGATTCTTAAAAAAAATTAAAGAGATTAGTTAAGAACAATTTAATATGTCATTAAATGTCTCCGTTATTTTGTTTTAAGGTTTAAATATATTTTTTCCAATAAGATGGTAGGTTAACATTTTTTCATTTTTCGTTTCGGTAAGTTTATTTTTTTAATATTAGTTCATGTAACTTTGCATATATATATTTTTTATTTTTGTTCTCATAAGATATTTGTTCATTTTTAATTCCTATAAATTTGTGTTTTTTATATTTTGGTCCTTATAAGTGTAAATTTATGGAGACTATAAAAGAAAAAGTTAAAACCTTAAAAGACTAAAATTAAAAATAAAAAAAATGAACTTAAAAAGACTAAAAATGAAAGAAAAAAAACTTACAAAAGACCAAAATTAAAAAAATATTGACTTCCAATGATTAAAATTAGAAAGTAAACTTATATGGATAAAAAAAATGCTAAGAATAGCAAAAATATATTTAATTCTTCTTTTTATTAAATATTTTCTACTTTTCTTCTTTAGCAAATGTCGTGAGGATAACATTTAGCAATTTGAATTTGGGATTAAAATTGAATACTAATAATTTTAGAAAATTAATTTAACAAGACGATTTGGGTTAACTTGTCTATTTACTTACTTTGTTTGTGTGTGTTTTGTGTATGAATTAATATTTTAAAAGAAAAGGTTTGTAAAACTTTCATTAATTTGATTCATCATTTCTAGGTCCCACTTGTTTATTGGTCTTCATCCCCTTGTACAACTCAAAGGAACAAACTTGCCCACAAACTCCTTAGTTTATTGCCTCACCATTCACTTGGCAAATGCCTAAATAATGTTGGAGGAATAAATAAGGCACTACGTTTATATCCTGAATGTGTAGATAATACTGCAAAACTTACCAAATGGTGGAATCCTTTACACTGTGTGATGTCTCATTACAAGTTTGTCCTTGTAATTGAAGGCACTTGGACTGAGAGTTATGTTACAGAAAAGTTATTTTATGCCTTGGACTCTGGTGCAATTCCAATCTATTTTGGTGCTCCAAATATCATTGATTTTGTCCCTCCTCATTCAATAATAGAAGGGGTGAAATTCAAGTCAATTGAAGAATTGGTTTCTTATGTGAAGGCCATAGCAGAAGACCCAGTAGCCTATGGAGAATTCCATGCATGGAGAAGATGTGGTGTGTTGGATAACTACGCAAAAACTAGAGCACTGAGCCTTGACACTTTACCTTGTCGTTTATGTCAAGCTATTAGCAAAAAGGGAGGAAGAAATGCAGATGCCTAGGTTTGGATATATATTAACAATTAAAGAAATTATTTATTAAATATAATGGTGGGAAAACTATACTTGATAAGTATATTGATTAGTTCATAAAAAAATATAGTATTTGAATATATATTTGATTTTGCTTATTAGCTCTTTTGTCATCACTATTATCTTTTTGCATATGATACCCAAAATTTATTTTTGACATATAACTATATATCTCTATGTTTACTTAAAATTAAAAAGATGTGATATGGTAAAAGATGTACGGTCTAATGAGACTACTACGAAATATTTACTCATGGGTGGAGCAAGCTCTTCTATTCTGTTTCATGGTTTATCACACCATCAGTTAAAACTTCAACTTTGATGAAAAAAAATAATAGTACCTGATTCTATATATAAAAAATAATTATCTAATTTATTAAAATCAATAAAAGGGGTTAGATTGGTTAATTTGTTACAATTTTTAACTCTATTTTAAAATTATTCTTGACATTAAATGGTTTAAAAAGTGTATTTTTCCAGAAGATAAATTTTCAACCAATGTGTTGTGTTTTGTTGATAGCTTGATAAATGCATCCACTTTTATAAAAAAATGGATTTGTAACATTAATAGACCTCACAATTAAGTAGGAATAAAAAAATTAAGAAAAATAATCATATGTTTCTTATAGTTAGGAAAGGACCATGAAAATGTTGCTTTTTTATTCTTATATAGGATTGCAGGTAGTATGATTAGATGAAACAAAAGAAAAGATAATAAACTTCCTTGAATTAAGGTTTAGTGCTTTAGTGTGTGGGGGAGAAGGAAAGGGGGTTGATTAGTGTGTGGCTTGTACATCTACTCAGATTGATTTAAAATTTTAATTTGATATGATTCAATATAATTTAAAGTGATTTAAATTGAATCAATTTAAACTAATATGTTTAATAGTTGAGATTATTTACCGTTGAAAGTCTGGATAGGATCTTGATTTGAGTGATTAAGATGATTGAACTAATACTCTATATGCATTTTGGATGTGTTCAAACACACTTAGTGAGTATTTGATTTCAAGTTAAAGAATTAATTCTAAGTCTAAAATTAATTTTGAATGAATTTTAACATGTTAGAGAAGAGTCCATAATTGATTATGAATCCAGAATTGATTGAGTTAAAACAACTTTGTGTAACTTTTGTATTGAATCTAAAATTTTGTGTTAAATTTTTTTTAATTTAATTTTATAATAAAAATATTCAAACACAAATTATATCACTTCAAAATCAATTTCATTTAAAATCAATCTTATCAACACATTTAATCTCTTGAAGCATAACCTGGATAAATTGATACCCTCACCACAACCCCAAAAGGACAAAAAATTATCAAAAATGCAGTTGCCTTTCCGCTTTCGGCATAATCGTTTTCTGACTTTTCTCAATGAATCCAATATACAATGAATAGATTATATTTCCAATAACTCGTGCTTTCAGGACCGATATTAAAGACACTTGAGAGCCACAACTCCCTCCACTAGGCGGCTCAGGGTATAAAAATTGTAATAAAAAAGCTTGACCCTCATACATGGGAATAAAAAAAATTATTACCTTACAAGTTTGAGATTAGGTTACCAACATGTTTCTACACGCTTTATCCTGATCATGGAACATTCACTTCCCTTAGAACCTTTGCAGCATCCTCGGGGAACAAAGTATTTATGCAGCACCCGTTTCCCAGCTCAAAACCTACAATCCCAATTAGTTGAGGT
Source organism: Glycine tomentella (assembly GCA_007407185.1). Classification (NCBI taxonomy): domain Eukaryota; kingdom Viridiplantae; phylum Streptophyta; class Magnoliopsida; order Fabales; family Fabaceae; genus Glycine; species Glycine tomentella. The sequence goes on along the minus strand of PYAF01001751.1, from coordinate 866,118 downwards.
ATTATCCATATAAACCAGTGAGTGTATGCTAACTATGACCCGTTGCCATGAAGCGAACTAGTGTGAATCAAATAGTTGAATGGCGTATTTTTCAACTGCAAAGACAGAATTCCTGAGCATTAGTTTCAACAAACCTCCAAGTTGAACTGCCTGCAAAATATATGTCGAGAAATAATGATTAACCTTTGGAACAAGAAACACGGATAAAGGATATATAGTACGAGTATATAGTTGATAATGGCATGACATAGTGCACATTACAGCAATACAACGAGGATCAGTTCTATGCTAAACCCATAGCATAGCAATAAGCAAAATCCACTACGTGCGGGATAGCTTAAGCTATCTGTGTGCAAATGCAAGGATGCTCAATCTGTACGATATTCTAATTCTAATATAATAAATCCTCAGATATCTAATGTCTGTTGGGCTCTAATGCATTACTTATTTGTCACTATCCACCTGTGAAGCACCGTCTACAACACCAGGACACCGCTAATGTACAGCTATCCACAATCCATCTCCTACAAGGATATCACCATCCTCTTGCAGATTCTGGCCAAGTTCTGAGTTCATCTGCTGCAGCATCACTGGTATGTGTGTGTGTGTGCGCTCGCACACGCCACTACAAATGCCTAACATCAACATGCCAATGCCTAGACTGCTTAGCTCTTTCAAAGTTTCAACAAGGACAGTTTTTCATTTAAGTCTTTAATAATTTAATATATTCATGATTAACTTAAAACTTTGGATGAAGATGGAGTTGTATTTTAAATTTTTCATAAACAATAGTGATTTTAATTGCCATTTTCTAATTATATCAAGTGAGGTTATACTGTGTTATGCTATTTGCTATAATATAAGGAAAACCATGCTATAGGGTTTTAGTTCACTCAGATTAACACACATGAAGATGACATGAAAAGTATTTGCTACTCGGTTATGTTTATGACACCTAATAGTGACAGTTCCCTCGGAACTTGGCATCCCCATGTCTAATTATAATTTCTAAGCACAGTTAATTGCATATCCAATCTCATTATTCAAGCACCAAAGAAAATGCAGTTCAAATCCAAAATACCATAATGGCAATAGGAACGACCAACAGTATAACCCCATTTCAGATCTAATTGTTCAACATGTTTCTGTCACTTACAATCACCCCATATTGGGATTTGGCGTCATGTCTCAATCTCTCAGAAAACAACTAAAATTAAGCCTTTAATTCACGCCTTGTATGGGATGCACTATATTGAAACCAAACTAAACATTTTGCACTTAGGCATTAATAGGACTTTGCAAATAATGAAACGATAACTTTTCAGCATCCAATTCATGGACGTGAGCAGAGTGGTATCGAGGAACAATCCATATCGCAAAAGGAAATGTAGCAGCAAAAGGAAGTTGATAGATGATTATGAATCAATCAAAAGATCTTCACGATGAATTTCACAAATAAAACATTTCCCCTGTTTGATAAAAAATGAGCTTTCACACTTGCAAGACGGACATAAACACTACGTGGAATAAGTGGCAGGGCCATCATCTGACTGTGAGAATGACTCATTTATGCAGTAGCTCAAGTACCATGGTTTATAAGCACCTTCAAAGATTAATAACAGCGAGTTTACTTGATAATTACATGATGAAACAAGTGCAAGAAAAAGAAAAACAGTCATTTATGCAGAATGTGGAAGGCTAGATTATTTGCAATTATTGATTTCATAGTAAAAAATTATAGAAATATAGCTTCCAACTACCATTTGACTAATGGTTGAGCGCACTGCAAGTGAACTAAAACATTTATCAAAGTGCAAATAAATCCAAATTCCAAAATCCACACAATTTCTGAATTTCACCTAAGAGCTTATACCTTATATTGAAAATTTTCAACACAACATATCAATGCATATAATATATGCTGCATAGAAAGCACAACATCTCAAGCCTACAATAGTACTAGTAATCAAGATAATACAAGTTGCCCAAGAAACTAGATAAATAGAGCACCTGAGAATTGAGATACTTCACATTTGGCAAAAGCTGAATTCAGTGTCTTTTACTAAGGGATTTATTATGCAACTCTAGCAAGCCTTGAAGTGATTCCAAAGACCACGTTTCTTCATTTTGGGCATATACCTTTTGATTTAGGGAGTCTATTATTATGCTGACATTACCAAACCCATATATTTGATGGCCATTGTGCATTCTACCAGGTTTAATCTTGAATAGCAAACCATGTTGCTGAGCATGAGCCTCAATGACTTCTTTCAAGCTCAATTCATGAGCACCGTCTGTGTTGACTGCACCGCCCAAGCTAGCAGCAGCTTGCTGTTGAGCATAGGCTGCTGCTTTCTGTTGAGCCTCATATTGCCTCTGCTCAAGCACCCTAAGATAGCTTATATTCTCCTTTAAACCAGGTTGGACCACCTCCATACCTTCAACAGCCTGGTTCATCATATCAAGACCGCAATTAAGCTGGTATCTGATACTTTCATTTGCCAACAGTTCTTTTGGAATGAGTTCTTTCCATCCCAAATACCATTTTGTAACTTCTTCGAAATTAGGATTTGAGCACAACCAATGATACAAAACCTGAAGCCATTTAGCAAAGAAGAATTTCTCCATTATATCAACCATCAGGTGAATAGGAATAGCAGAAGCCCAGTTCGTAACCCAAAGAAACTGATCAAGATTCTGACTTGCCGGGTTCACCTGGAACTCTTGCAAGACAAGCTGCAGCTTTGGTACAATAAAACGAAGCATAAGCTGTTCCCAACTTGCAGAATCAAATACAGTCTTCCAAGGAGACAATATAGCATAAGCAGAACCATCACTTGGGTGCCAGGCACCAAGAACAGTACTCAATTTAAAACGAATCACCTGGTAAATACCCTCCAACTTGTGCCCCAGCAAAGGTAGCCATGGATGCACCCAAGTGTGAATAGGAATGGTCTCACGGTGTGGTTCCCAAGTATCTACAGCACTTGATAGTTTTGGCATGACTATATTGTCTAATATGGTAGCAAGGACTGAAGAAGGAAGTAACTTTTCCCACGATTCCAGAAACTGTAACATTGGCTCAGGAACCCGTGCCTGCCAGGTATTGATACCAGATATTCTGACAGCTGGCAATACAACCTCTGAAACCAATTGAGTATAAGGTGATGATACATCCCATATATCAACATAATCTTCTCCTTCAAGCAATGCCTTCCACTGTGACACCAACTCCAACCCATGAGATGGATTTCGAAGAGGATCCCATCCTTGGAACACTCTGATAAGTAGAGGTAGAGCATATGAGCAAGCAATGCATGACAAGTTACACAACTTGTAGTTATCAGCAGATCTTTTGTGCAAGTCCCTAAAGTATTGAGCCAGGGAATCCAATGTTAATGTTCCCAAAGTGTTTTCTTCTCCAACACGGTCCAACACACTCATTATTTCCTCCATACTATCCAGCTGCTTCTTTTGAAATGCTGCCTCAGTTTCTAGCTTCTCTTTTTCGTTTTTCAAGCTAAGAGCTGTCTCCCTCTCTCTCCTCAAATCTCTATCGATCTCTTGGATGTCAGCCTCAGCCAACCGAACTATTAACGCTACATTATGCTGAAGTTCTGGCATTGGGACATCATTTTCTTTTGCTTTCTCCTCGGCATTTAAATCAGACAAATTTGTTAATACTCGAACCTGTGGCCCCCTCATATCATAAACCTTTTGAACAACCTCCAACTCTTGTTCTTGCTTGCTCGCCAACAACTCCTCTGCAGTTATATACTGTTCCTCCTTTTTCTTCTTTGACCTTGCTTGCTTTGACCATAACCTCTCCTTCGCTCTGCCAACCACAGGTTGGGTGATTTCCAGTACATTCTTCTTCTCTTGCTGCAAAACAGGCAGCGGCATAGTCTCCTTAGATTCATTAAAGCCAATGCCAGAATTCTTGGCCCTCAATTTCGCCTCAATAGGAGCCACAATACCTTGCTCATTCTTCCCAAGCCCGCCTCCTTTATAACCCATCTTTTCTAACAGCTTCAACCCTATCCCTTTTGTATGCTTCTCAAATTTTCCAACATCACCAGACACATCTTGACCTACACTCTGATGCTTCCCCCTCTTCTTCTCCAATCTCTCCCTCTCCCGTTCCTTTTCCCTTCTCATTGCCCCCTCCTTAATCTTCTTCCCAAACGCTGTAGGCAAGAAACCATCATCATCATTCTCATCAGAATCATCATTTCTATTTGAACCTTTCACAGCATTACCAGAATTAAAACCTAAACCAGACCCCATACCAAAACCTAAACCTAACCCTGGCCTATCCTCACTAACATAACAGTCTTTCTCATCCTGCTCTTTGGACTTGTTATCAATTTCCTGATTCGGCATAAAAGTGCCTGTAGACACAAAATTCACAGGCTTGGTGAGGTCTGGCTTCTTTGAAAAATCTTTCCTTCGTTTTCTACTCGGATAATCATCGTCGTCATTGTCATCAGAATCTGCAAAAACTCCATAAAGAACATCATCCTTGGTCTGAGTGCGTTTCTCTTTACGATTCTTATAGTAAAACTCGCCGCCAATCCATTGGCCACCCTCATAATCATTCTCCATTCCAAATCTCTCCATCTCTTGATCCTCGTCCATGTTTTAGGGTAGATATGCCTGTAATCTATAAAAAAAAGTAGTTTACAACCTAAGAAAATTAAGTATTATCCCTGTTACAGATTTCAAATTACACAGTTCAAGATTCCTTTTTGCAAAAACCCTGAACTTATTGCAGACAAAAATCTGAAAAGCGTGGAAATAAAATCAAAATTAAAAAGGAGCCTGAACAGAAAAATGAGCACAAAAATTAATGAAAAACTGAACAAGGCAAAGTGGAGTGGAGACACAGGTATAGAAGATAAAGAAACCATACAAGTGATACCAATGGCTGTGAAGCTCAATCAAACATGCTGGTATCTATCTAGCCTTATGTAAATATGACAAACAAGTTGTGCTCAAAAGTAACTTTCAATGTGCTATATTTGAGAAGGTAACACCCACATTCAAACTTATATCTAGCCTCCTTGCAGTGCTTAACGTTATCTTCTAACAAGATTTTCATCACTAATGTCTGTCATTAGTTTTTTTAATTAGTGGTTTAGAAAAACAATGGACAATGGTAATCTCCAAAGTGCTAAAAAAACAATTATACACATGATATGCATAGAAAAACTTCCTTCCGAGTTACACCAATCAAAATCCATACGTATGTTCTGATATTATATTTTACTTCTTAACTATTAACACATTTTCTTCCCACAATTTTTTTTTCTTCCTTTTGAAAAGCGAGAAAAATTAAAAAGCAATAAAAATGAGCTAGGATGGGTTTAGGTTTAGGGCTTGCCTTGAGAAACCGCGGAAGAAGAAGAAGAAGAAATCGCGAGCGAGAGAGCTTGAGTTCGAAGAGCAATAACGAGGATTTAAATAATCGATCGAAGAAGCGGGCAAGTGATTGCGGTTCGTTCGTAGAAAGGGGGATTAGGGTTTCGGGGGAATTAAATAAGAGTTTTTTGGGAGCGAATTTTGGAGAAAGTAATCGGTGACTGCTGTTGTTGGATGAATGAAGGAAAGAAAGAATAAAAATTAAAATATGTTTTGGGGGTAATAAGAGGCTCCGTTAGCGGTAGAATTGAAGCGAACAAGTTTAGGTTTTTGTTTCAACTTTCAATGTTGTTTTCTTAATTTTTTTTTTCCTTGAATAAAAGATATGTTTTTTATTTTATTTTTTCACATGACATATAATTATCTTTAAATTCATGTTTTTCATGATTTTTTTATGAAACAGAATATAGAAATTGAATTCAAGTTTTTGTATGTATAGGTTTTTTTTTTCTGTCAAAAAATATGATTTTATTATTTGTAATTATAACATTTTTTATAATTCTCTAAATACTAATCAAAATTAAGTAGTATGGTTAATTTCTTTCTTTTTTCTGTTTTTCGTATTCATAAAAAATATTCAAATTTTGTCTATGTAAAGTTTTTAATAATTTTTTCATTTTCATAAAATTGAAATATATTTTTTTGTTCAGAGTAAGATTTGAACATCTGAATATACGTGTATGATTTTTTACATCCATTATATGCACAAGATGCAAAAATATCATATTTACATCAATTATATGTATAATCAATATAAAAATATCACATTTACACATATAATCAATGTAAAAATTCATCATCTTGCATTTGGATTTACCCGAACCTACTTTCGAACTAAAAAATAATACATTTTAATTTATATCAAAAATTTTACAAGAATAATTCTAAAAATTTCATATTTATAAAAATGAAAAATATATTTTAACAACGTTTTTTATTTACTATAATTGCATTGAAAATTGAACATAGATCATCATGAATATTACTCTAAACTTCCCACCACTAGACCAACTTAGAGATCCATATGATTAACTTTTTTAATCTTATTTTGTTTGCATTATTTCTTATATTTGTGTATATGAGAGTATTTTTGTAGACTATAATATGTTAGTTTTTTTCTGATTATATTTTAATTATGATTAACAATATATAAATACTTAATTATTTTAAACACTTTACTAACATTTTTTTTTATCATATCATAAATCATATTATATATTTCTCTCTCTCTAAGTGTTATATAAGAATTTTAGGTTTTCACTCAACTTTTTCCTTTATAATACATAGGTTGTTTTTTCACATTCTAGTTTTTTTTTTAATTTATTTCAGTTTTATTCTCTAAAATATAATTTTTTTACCATAAGTATCTTTTTTATTAGTTTTTTTTTAGTCTCCATTATTTAAACAAAGGCATATTTATGTTTCCATATTAGCTAGTCGCATCATCACATAGATATTTTTTTTTTTACATATCAAATATCAAAATAAAACAAAAAAATTAATAAGAAATAAAATAGAAAAAAAATAAAAAAGGCTATCATATATTACATGAATAAAAAAATATTTAAATTTTGATAATATTATAGATAGATAGATTACAGACGTAATAATAATGGAAATAAAATAGTAAAATAATAATAATATTATTTTTAGTTTATAGCTGAAACTTGAAAAGAGCAAGAGTGAAGACAGAGAAAGATAATAAGATTGGAATGGAGAAGGCAAGCCTGTGCCACAGGAACACTACTCTTCCACTTCTTAATCGCCCTTCCAATTTTCTTCAATTCAAGCACCAAACCTCCTTCCTCAAGTTCCCGAACCCGAACCTCCTTCGACTGCGCAGGCTCAATTGCTCAGTATCAGACGGCACCGTTTCGTGTAAGCCTCGTAATGCATTTCTTTTCCCTCCGGTTTCTGAATTCAAACTTTGTGCGGTTAGTTAGTTAACGAATATTGTTGTTGCTGCGTTTGCATTTTTATTATTATTCAGCTTCGGTTGGTGCCACGGACTCGTCGTCTCTTGCGGTGAAGGTGAGACAGATAAAGATTGTTGTATAAATAGAATTATGCGTGTTTGACTTCACAACGGAGAATAAATGTTTCGGAATTTAAAATTTATTTTAGATAAATTTTATGCGTGTTTGATTTCAGGTTAGAGAATAATTGATGATTCCGAGTTTAAAATTGATTTTAGATCATTTTTCAAATATTCAGTTTCATGTCAAAAAAGAATTCATAATTAATTATTAGTTGAAACAATTTTAGATAACTTTTGAATTGCATAAAAAAATTAGGTTTAAATATTATTTTAGTATGTGCATTTTTTTTTTCATTTTCGTCCTTTCAAACAAATTTTTTGTTCAAATTCTTGCAAAATGTGTTTTTTTTTTTTTTTTGTCTTTAAGGTGCTTTAGATGGTGTTTTTTAATTGTTCAAAACACTTTTTTACTATTTAAAAAGTGTTTTTGATGAAAAATAAAACAAACACATTTTATAATGACTAAAATGAAAGAAAAAAACAATACAAAAACAAAAATGAAAAAAATGCTAAATTGTAAGGACGAAAAAAGTATTTAAGCTAATAAATTTTACTCCTAACTTATTTTTATAATAAAAACATTCAAACAAAAGTCACATCAATTCAAAATCAATTTTAACTAAAATTAATTTTGGTAACAATCATCTAAACACGCTCAGAATAGAATAGAAGATTGTTTTAACTGTTGGTTTAGTTTTTGTTCAGAAGAAAGCAGCAGAGGTGTCTTCTGAGCTCAAAGGGACCTCCATATTTCTGGTTGGTAAGAAAGAACACCAGCTAGCATTTCGATTAATGGGGGTTTGGATGTTTGTTGTGGCTTATGTGACACGATCAAATTCTTTTTTCTTCTTTCTTTTTTTTACTAAATTAAATTGTGTTTATTTGATTTAAGGTTTGAAGAGCTCTCTTAAAACTAGTTTGGGGAAGCTGCTGGCTGATGCATTGCGGTATTATTATTTCGACAGGTATGTACTATTTACATTGTTTTTCTCTGATAGAAAAATGGAGCTTCCAGTTATTTAGCTTTACTTGATGGTTATGTACTCTGTCCAGTGATAGTTTGGTGGAAGAAGCTGTAGGTGGTGCACTGGCTGCAAAATCATTCAGAGAGAGTGACGAAAAAGGCTTCTATGAGTCTGAGGTGATTGATTGGAGTTTTTAGTGTCCATAAACATATGGTGGATTTTGGTTTTAGTCCTATAAAAGATTTCTATGGTTTTGGATTGGCTATCATAAATTTAATTTCTTTCAAAATGGTCTTTGTTATCATTTAATGATGACAAAAATGCTATTTTAGCCATTATTCTGAAATGACATGTGATGTGACATTGATTACCTTGGCTGACATCTTTCTTTTTTAACTGAATTTTCTGGATAAATATGCTCATTTCCATCACTTAACTGTTGAAGTAGAATATCAAATACTTATGTTGTACATGTCAAATGCTGCAGACTGAAGTACTGAAGCAATTATCGTCCATGGGTCGACTAGTGGTTTGTGCAGGAAATGGCACTGTTACAAGCTCCACTAATCTGTATTGATTTATAACTGCTAGCTAAGATCTCACAGTCTAGATTCAATGTAGTCATTTTTTCATACATTCACACAGTTAGTAAATCAGAATTGTTTGGTGAAGATCAAACAACTCATTTTTTCTTGGTAAATTCAGACTTAAATCACGCATTTGAGATTTGATCCAATTGATTTTCATCCAACAGTTTTGATTCGTTGACTGTGTGAATGAGTGAAAAAACTAACTGCAGCTTAAATAGTATGCCAACTCTATGTTAACCTCGATATTATATTGACTTGCTCTTAAATTGACATAGGGCACTTCTGAGACATGGGATTTCATTGTGGATTGATGTGCCTCTAGATTTTGTGGCCAGAGATGTAATTGAAGACCAGAGTCAATTTGCTCCATCTGAAATATCTATTTCAGGATCATACCCAGAGGTTTGTTCCCTGCTCTGAAAAGTGTAGTGGCACAAGTTTACAAAGTTCTTTCAGTAAATCTAACTTCCTAATGATGTTAGGTACAGGATGAACTAGATGCTCTGTACGATAAATACAGAGTTGGATATGCTACAGCTGATGCTATTATTTCAGTTCAAAGTACACAACGCTTCCTGGTTTTTTTGTTTTCAGATTTTGTTAAGCAAGGGGAGGTTGGGGTGGTTTAAAATGTTTGTCTCAAGTCCTAACAGCTTTCTTTTTGCAGAAGTAGTTTCTCGGCTGGGTTGTGATAACTTAGATGAAATTACAAGAGAAGACATGGCTTTGGAGGTTGTAATTTTTATGCAAGCAATTTGAAGCATGCCATGCTAACTGTTTCTTGTTAGGAAGCATTAGATGAGCTTAAGGGTATAATGAGTAAAGCATTGTTTTTGACTTTGGATAGTTGATTGGTTCCTAGTTCCTAACCATTTTGACTTATCTAAGTGTTCTTATTGAATCTTGACAAATTTTTACTGAATTTTTTTTCTGGCTGTATAGTAGCATTATTCTTATCAATTGTTATTCTTAACTAATTCCAGGCTCTTAGGGAAATTGAGAAGTTGACCAGAGTAAAGAAGATGCTGGAAGAGGCTGCAAGACCATTTTAACCAACTTGGACATTCTCCCTTCCTTTACCCGGAATCAAATGGGACAATCTAAACATTTTTAAATTTGCAATCCCTGGGTTAGCTTCTCAAATTTCAGTTTTCTTTTTAGTTGTTTTCCATTGAAATTTCAGTCTTCCTGTTGTTGTTGTTGTTTTAAGGCTGACTCTATACTAGAGTGTTATATAGGGGAGGAGAAAAATACTCCTTTCTGTACCTACAGTACAACTTTTCTGCCTACTATTTTTCTTCTTCTTTTAATCAATGATTAGTTGATTTCTTCCTGAATTAGCTTCGGATATCTTTACCCTTGGCCCTGAATTTCCTTTGGTTTTTAATTCACTTAATTCTTTTATTTTTGGATTAGAATCTAAGAAAAAGAAAGGAATGAAAAAAAATAGAAATTAATAATTTGAAATCAAATTATGAAAGTTTTCATTCCAGTTAATATTAATATAGTACAATAATAATACTGGACCGACAGGAGTCACGTACCACTAGCAAGATTAGTCTCTAATCTAATGGGTTAGATGATATCCGTGATCTCTGACTTAGGAAAAAAAAATAATACAATAATCACAAATTATAGATTATTGATCAAATTAGTTTTTTTAATTCTCTAATTTATTATATATGTCTAATTTAGTTCTCTAATTTTTTTTGGATTTAATTTGGTCCTTTAATTTTTTAAATCGATTCAATATAATTTTTCAGTCTAAATTATAAGAAATCACATTTTGTGAGAGTTCAAAATCGTCACTAAATAATTTTAAACAGTCACAAAATACATATTTTTAAAAAAAGAATCGTTTTTAAAAACTAAACAATCAAATTGAACCTAAAAAATTAGAGGACTAAATTGAATCTAAAAAATAAATTAAAGGAGTAAAAAAACTAATTTAACCTAGATTATTTGACTATTCAATAAATATAATTAATAG
>PYAF01001751.1:831506-845629 GCA_007407185.1 Glycine tomentella | reverse complement strand
GCCCACTTGCTAATTAACTTAGCAACTTTTTTCTTCCATATATTATGATCTCACAAACTTGCGAGCAACATGAAAATTGAGGAACCAAACCAAATCTATATTTGTGAGTTGAGAGCTAAGGAAGTTTCTGCTACACTTTGTAATGGAAATTCAATTCCAGCATCCAAAGAAGCACTTGACAGCAAGCACATCAAAAGGAGGCAAAGGGAGAAACAACAACAACAAAACCAAAAGCAAGTATGTTGGAGTGAGGCAAAGAGCATCAGGGAAATGGGTAGCTGAGATCAAAGACACAACACAAAAGATAAGAATGTGGCTTGGCACATATGAGACAGCAGAGGAAGCAGCCAGGGCTTATGATGAAGCTGCATGCCTCCTTCGTGGATCCAACGCTCGCACCAACTTCATCACCCGTGTGTCCCATGATTCCCCTCTCGCTTCGCGGATTCAGAATCTTCTCAACAACAGAAAAGGTACCAAAACCAAACAAGAACAATATGTTGTGGAAACATGTGACACAAGGATCAAGAGCAACCGACAAGAGTCAATCGCTCTACCAGAAGGGGCTAGTCCTCCACAACGTGGTGAACTAAGGTCTGAATCTTCGTTGGAATATGTGTCCAAGTTTAGTATCCAACAACTGTATATTGATCAGGATTGTCTCCGAAAGAAAATACGGGTGGGAAATGAGAAAAAAAGAAGGATCAATAGCACCACTAGTAGTACTAGTAATAGTACTAATTCAAGCAATAATAGTGACTCATGTGAGAACTCACTATCTGGTGAGACAACAACACAAAACACACAACAATTTGATGGTGATGATGATGATGATGATGATGATGCTTATAGACCTGATTTGAGCAATTTCATGGGGTCTGAGTCAGGTTCTCATCAGAACAATCCTTCATGGGGTTTTGAACCTTCTTTTAGCCAAGTAATGGATGTAGTAAACCTGCCTGATATAGCTGGCTTGGAGCTTCCAGATTTTGAAAGGATGAAAGTTGAAAGGCAAATATCAGCTTCACTTTATGCAATTAATGGTGTGCAAGAGTACATGGACATTCTTCAAGACTCTAATAATAATAATGGAGCTATCTGGGATTTTCGACCCTTGTGCTCATTTTTGTGTTAAACCTGAAGGTCTAAGTATGATCCAGCAAATCTTTCTTCCACTTTGTCTACAGTACTTTTTTTTTTTTTTTAGTTTATTTCTGTTTAGAAATAGGAAAGAAATAGAATTCTGTTTTAACTGCTTTCCAAATATTAGCAGGAAGATATGTGGGTTGCATTAGTTGCTTAAGGGAACCTTTTTAAGTCATTATTATGTAAAAAGTCAGAGCATTCATGTATGTATTTGGCAAAACTAGCAGACAACTACAAATTGAAAGATGAAAAGTGATATATTAGCCAATTCAATCAAATAAAACTGCTTTGAACTAGTTAGTAAGTGCAAATAAAATAAAATAAAAACATTTAATTACTTGGTCTTAATTTGAAATTGGTTATATATCCAAATAATTATCACTTATTATATTTCAATTTAGTTTAAATAATTTTTCATCTAAAAATTAGGTAATAATTTAAAATATTTTATTCATATTTTTAAATATTTTCATTTAAAAAAGTAATTTAGTTAAAATTTTACAACAATGAGGTAAAGTTAATTTAATATATACATTTGAGACTAAGGGAGTAATTTAGAGAGAAAAAATGTTTTGGGATCTTCTCAGATTTCTCAGTTTTAAACCTTTGGTGTTTTAAAATAACAAAACTCTTCCGAAACCTATTTTTTATTTACAAAATTCGAATATTAAATTTACTTGAAAAGGATTTTTTTTTAATTCACAAAACTATTAAGCTTTACCTGAAAACGAAAACTAAACATACCACTTGACCCAACAAGTTTTGGACAATGATGTTACAACTTACAAGTATAATTGTCATCCCCCTTTGGTAATTTGGATAGTCCATGTATATCTCAAAATTTTCAATAAACTATAGCTACTACTAACCTTGGCGTGCGAACCATCACAGAATTGACCCACTAAAAAATCTTTACGCGGAGATTATGTCTCTAAGGAATGATAGAACTGAGCTTATATCACTTATCACGTCCAAAGATATGCTTACATGTTGCATATCGTTCAAGGACATCATTTCACCTCCCTTGTCGACCCAAAAGCTCCCTTTTTATATTCTTTTCTATTAATGAGGTTAAAAAATTGAATAAAATTAACCTAGCTAAAATTGATATTAAAGTAAAAGTAATTTAAATTATTAGTTTATTTAATAAAAGGAAAACAAATATGTTGGATGGAAATAGGATTGAAGGAAATAAGGTGAATGAAAAAAAATAAGAAATAGAGTATAGATTTTAATAGTGTTTAATTTGAGAGAAATGTAATGTTTAGATCAAAATATCAAGCTATCATCATGTATTAAGTAGGGTTGAAATAAAAGAGGGATATAATATGGAAAATAACTCATTTCCTTTCTGTCTCTCTCTACTCATTTTCACTAGAGAAATTAAAACAAATCATCAATTTAGTCCTTAAAGTATTACTCATGTGTTCTCATCTTTCACGTTGTCTCATATTTATAGGTTGGAATAATAAACGGGTATCCATTTTTAATTCATAGCAAGTTTTATCCACCTGCATGAGATTTTTTTCATCCCTATTCATGCTAACTAGATTAACAAACTACAATAAAATTCATCCAGGTGATGTAAATCACTAATGTGAAATAGCAATGGTGTAGAAATATCATACCCAGAATAAGAATATCTTTGGTGAATGATACATATGGTCTAAAAAAAAAAAACATATTTTTCTTTAATTCGGCTCATAGAATGAATAACTCAATTTAGAGATGTTCCGGTATATGATTCCTTGGATGAACAACATGTGATTCAAAAAGACATGACAACAATACACTGCCATCGTACATGAATTAAACAATTCTCTCAACACTTTGGGTTAAAGCAAGCATAAGATCAGTCACACCATACAAAAACAAGATGCATGCATAAAAACAATGAACAAGGACAACATTACATGGCAAGACATAAAACTTAGTTACATGTAGGTAGCCAGTGAAGGAGGATAAATTACTTTTCAGTAACTTTAAACATCAACACCTTCATCCCCATACCAAATTGCACCCCATGAACCTTTCAAGTAAAAAAAAGCCCCAAAATTGGGACCACTCTTCCTAAATTTTGTTGAGATGTTTTCAGTCAATAATCAAAATAGAACAGTTACAACTTACAAGATTTAACACATCACATAAACAGGTCTAAATCATAGTCAAACAACAGTTTTTACCACTCAAGAGTGTCATCCAGTCAACAAACTGTAACTTGTCTCTTTGTCTTGATATTTGAGACAGCAAGGTTTACATCTTTTGGAAAAACATCCCCGCGATATATGAGGCAGCATGCCATGTACTTGCCATGTCTTGGATCACACTTGACCTTCATGCTTGATGGCTCAAACACAGCTCTGGTGATCTCAGCACACTGACAGCTGCTCATGGTAGGCCTTTGCAGCAGATATCACGGGCATAAGAAGAAAGCATGAAATGGATGCATGGATATGGCACAAGGTTGGTCTGGAACAGAACAGTGTTTTATGGTCCAACAACTGCAGTAGATACATGCATATTAATTAATAACAACACTGCAGTAAGGACATTCATTCCACTTGGGCATGTGGATAATTAATAAGAAGCATCACAAAACATTAAGGATAATTAAGGAAGCCAAGAATATTATAAAGTGTGTAAAGCAACATATGTGAAAGCATCTCTAGCAATTTAACATCATATCTTGGAATTTAACATTATTGCGATGCATGTGCAATTTCCATCAAGTACTAATACGAGAGGAGTGCTGATAACATACTCTCAAACACTCTTCTTAAAACATTTTTTTTTATTGATTGAAATTTATGTACGTTCCACTAGTTTGGGATAAGGACCCCACTAAATGAGGAATGAAACTCACATGAATTTCACTCACAGAGCATATGTCACAAAAATTGTTAAAGGGTGTAGCATTTCTCATTACTAGAATCTCCATTAGAGTTTTTTTTCATACTGGAGGATTGAAAGTCCATAACATGTTGTAAAGTCAACAAATGTTTGATGCTCCACCACAAAACAGTTTTCATTTCACTACACCTGAGGAGAAGGATAAATGATGAAGCCAAGTTTTGACTTCTTCCCATAATCTACGGACAAACGTTCCAAAAGCAATGATCCCAAGCCAGAACCAGTGCCACCACCAAAGCACTGAAAACCAAGAATCCTTGCAAGCCTCAGAGAAAGACACTCGTCACCCATTGCATTCACGATAAACATGAGAAAAAGACACTTGCCACCCATTGCATTCACCATAAACATGAGAAAAAGACACTCGCCACCCAGAGTGAAGCATTCTACAAATAACTTTTATAAGGAAATCTCCAATAGAAGATCCCATTTTGGATTCTTAATCATCTTTTTTTGATCTCATAGTGTTATATCACTCCTAAGATCTCTTAAATTTTTTACTCTAATAACAGATCTCATTTTGATACCTTAAATCATTTTTTATAGATCCATAATTGACATATCTTCTAATATTTATTTATAAATTATTTTAAAATAATAAAAAATATATAATTAAATATTTTTTAATTTCAAAAAAAATTATAATGGAAATATAAAATTTATTAATAATTTGAAAACGCTAGGGTAAAAAAACGAGCAAAAAAAATATTATGCACGATAGAAATAAAAATAGAAACTATTCTGAATGATAGAAAAAAAAAAAATATCGTACACTATAAACCAAAAAAATTGGAAAATGGATTTTGATGGTTCTTGCAATAATAAATCTTAAAAAGATTAGATCTCTTGAAATTAAGTTCTCCTTTTAAGAATCACTATTTTTGAAGATGACCCAAGACTTCTCCTAGAAGCATATCCCACTTTGGTCCCTGGCAAAATAGTTACCACTGCTTTTGAATATACCTGAACTTCCGAATTTGTAATACCTCTATCATGACAGAGGCTACATGAGGGTATTGTAGAACTGTACACAGTAGATCTTTTTTTCTCTGCTTCACAGAATATCCTTGAGTCATCGTTCATCCTATGACTTTCCCCGTCTCCTTCCCTACAACAATCACCATGAAACCTGTAACAACAAAAAAGCCAACAGAACCATCACTGTTCTACGCAACAACGCACACATCTCTGCCTCTCCCTCACTCGCTGCCTGTCTTATTCTCAAACGTCGCCGCACTGTTCCGCGCATCGTGCCAAACCTGCTCCTCCGCCGCACCAAGCCTTTAAGCCACTGTGAAGAGCACGGCGATGACAAATTTAACGAATGAAAACATGGGTTTCTTAAAGTGTGATTCTATATCTGGCGATTCTCGAGTTTTCTCTGTGATGGATTCTGACAGATTTGAGGTTTTGCAACCAGATCTGGTTGCGCCTGAGAGACTCAGCGACATTCGTGGAAGAAGACGATGTCGATGGTGACGGTTAACGACGTTAGCTATGACATGTTCCCGAGCCGGCGTTAAACCAACTCCTCGTCGTGCCAAGCTTTCAAGCCACCGCGAAAGGCTTTGTTGCCGCTGCATTCACGAATGGCAAGTGGACATTCAGATCTGCGTTTTCTCAAGTGGGCATTCGCGAACAACATGCATTCAGATATGGGTTTTCACAAGTGGACGATCATGGGTTTTTTTTTCTTTTCCATTTTTGTTTATTGTGCGTTCAAATCTGAGTTCTAGTGGGTTTGGCTAAAAAAACTCTAAAATTAGGTTATATGAAACACGTTTAGATCTATGAAAAACATTGATCATTATTTGAACACTTGGATTATTCTCAATACACTCTCTCACGTCTAACACTTTTGGACTTGGTGCATGGATAATATGATAGGTGGTCCGTTAATGGATCTAGGATAGGTTCTGATATCATATTAGAATATGAGTTTAGACCTAATTCAATCCCAAAAGTTAGCTTATAGGGTGAGAATTGTTCTCCACTTATATACTCTGACTTTGACTTGACACTATCTCTAGCCGATGTGGAACTTTGATTATTCCCAATAATCAATTTATTTTTGTTATCTTTAAAAATATTGTTGCATGTTCTTCTTGATAGAATTGTTGTATATTAATAATAATAACTAAAGTGAACTTTTTTCTAAGACATTTTATTGATTTGAGATTCATGTTGGGTTCAAAAGAATTCAATTTTATTTATGAATCGTATTTTTTTGTTAAGATGTGCAGGAGAATAAAGATTGGGAGATGGAGGGAGTGAGGTAGGAGAAGACGAGAGAGATGTAAATTTGAAAAGAAAGAATGAAAAATAAGAAAAAAGTAATAAAAAATTTATTAGAGTGTTATATCTCTTGTATAGTCTTTCAATTGTTGTAACCATTGATTATAAAAAAATTACATCTCACAACTATTATTTCTTTTCGTCCTTTATGTAAGAAGTTTAGCTTTAGTTAGGTGATTTACACACGTTATTAGATGAATACTAGATGTTTTCATAAAAATAAGAGTTTATTGTCAAGAGTTTGACACATAAAGAAGTAGAAGTCGATCGAAATTTACATGAAAAAAGATAGTTAGACAAAACCTAATAGAGTAAGATATAGATTGGTGGACGGTATATCTTAGGACAGAGTGAAGACAAGCTTGAAGGAGGGTTAAATTCATGAGTATTTCTATATTTCAATCGTTCTATTTTTTTTTAGTTTTTTTTTCATCATTTCTCCCCTCCTCCTTTCATTACTCTTTAATTTAGCTTATTTTTTTCTTTTCTTTTATTTTCATTTTTTCTTTCCTACTTCTCTTATATTTTTTTGTCTTATCATCTACCATTGATCTCAATTAACTTAAGTTAAAAGTATTGTTGATGATGATATTCGTAACCTGTGTGTTGATCTCTATTAATATCATTTCTAGCATACTTCTCCCTCAGCACTTGACACCATAATCTTGTGTTCTAATTTGCCAACCCAATTTCCTAAGAAAAGCTGAATTCATGGCTTGCATGTTACATATAGTCAGTCCCCCATTCGCCTTAGGTTTGACCAACTTATTCTACCCAACAGCATGCATCCTCGCTTCTTTGGATTATCACCCCAGATAAAATGATAAAATCTTCTAGAATAGCTGAAAATATTAAAATTTTATTTGTAATCTATTATGCACCATTATAAATAATTCATAATTAATAATGATTTTTAGAATAATATTAATTATTAATGTTATTATTGTTTTGAATAATCTTGATTATGAATGAATTATTAATGAGTTTTGAACAAAAAAAATTAAGGCAGATAAAATTTCCACAATGTAATTTTTTTTGTTCTTTTATTCTTTTTTATTGTAAAAGATTCATATTTGTTAATGATTATATTTGATAAAGTAGATTTTTTAACACTTTTAAGTATCGACATCATAAACTAACTATTGTTATTTATTCAAAAAGAATAATATCTTTTTAAATTTAAAATTTCACACTATTCCACTATTTTCTTATTTTTTCTTAAATAAATAAGTATTACTTAAATATTATCATTTCATTTTATTTTTAAAATCCTAAATTATCTCACTAATTCCTTTAATTTTATTTTTACCCCAAAAAGCTTGAAATGTGTTTCTTTAAAATAAAAATATAAGAATTATTTTTCCAACAATAAAATAAATATACGATAATTTTTGTGTTTTTTCTTTTTATTATTCCTTCGTGTCTTCCTTTTGTGTTTTTAAACCATCTGAACACATATTAGTGTTTTCCACTATCTTCATTGTTTTTTTCCTAACAACAGATTCATTTCGTTCGGAACAACATATGAAATGGAAGCTGCAAAGGGAACTGTCAAAGGTGTTGCTCTTATCCTCGGAGACAACAACGTTAGAGGCTCTCTTCAGTTTCTTCAGTACCCCAATGGTTTCTCTCTCTCTTCATGTCTCTGAGTTTGTTTATGTTTATTCAGTTAGGAATGTACAGTTGCTTATTGGTGTTTCATTGTGATTATTATGTAGGGACCACTTGACAGGGAGAGTAACAGGGTTGTCCCCAGGCTTTCATGGCTTCCATATTCATGCTTTTGGTGACACCACCAATGGCTGCAACTCCACTGGTTCTCTCTACTCTCTTCTCTTCATGAATGTTTATCATCATCAAACTTTTACAATTTCCTCTTACACCTATCTTTTGTAAGAAAATGAAAAAGGAAGGTTTAAAATTGTAAAATTGAGAAGAGTTGAAAAACAAGGATAACAGAAAGCCTGGCTGAGTTCAGTTTTGGATTAAGTTGCTTTGTGTGTGTCCATAGTGGTTTATAATTCAATTACAGAACTTATTGAAAAGGAATTTAATTAAAATACACTGTCAGTGTAATGTTTTTTTATATTATCATCCAATCATGGAGTGTCATATAGTTAAAAATTATGGACTTTTGTAATAATTACTTTTAAGTTCATATGTCTAGAGTAGGGGTTATAAGGTTGTCTTGGTGGTGAAGGGAGAAGGGAGGGGGCACAGGTAGTGAGTTCAAATCCCCCACTAACAACTAACATTTGTTCATAAAAAAAAGTTCATATCTAGAGTAATCTAAGCTAAACATGCAACTGTTTCAATTAATTTTTAGTTTTAACCTACTTTACCTCAGGTCCTCACTTCAATCCGTTCAAGAAGGATCATGGGGCTCCTTCAGATGATGAGCGTCATGCTGGTGATTTGGGCAACATTGCTGCAGGCCCTGATGGTATTAACTACTTTCTTTTTCATATTTATTTTAAAATTTCTGACTAGTCTTTATGAGTTGTCTGCTGGGAAATTTCCAGAGTGTTCTGTTTTGCAGGAGTTGCTGAGATTTCTATTAGAGATAGACAGGTAAAGAATTGAACTTTGTGTGTCGTGTGATATTTTACTTGATGTCACTTTGGTAATTCCACTCTCTTTATTCTTTTAGTGAATCATCATTCATCACATGTGATTTGATTTTACCCATCTGAACATTTAAATCGATTACATGATCAAATGTTCTTGTGTTCTACAATTTTGTATCTTTTCATTTGATTGATACTTTTGTTTATGAAATTTGGGTGTAGTTTAATTGGGTCTAGAACACTTAATTTCCCTTTTCTCACTTTCAATATGTAGATTCCACTAATTGGAGTTCACTCCATAGTTGGAAGGGCTGTAGTTGTGCATGCTGATCCTGATGATCTTGGACGGGGTAAGATTTTAAAATTTGGCCTCAGAACATGTTTCGCTAGGTTTCCTCTTGTTCAAACTTTAAAATGTAGCTTTTCTTTTCTTATGATGATCATGTTGTTTTGTATTATGATTTCATTGAAATAAATTTCCTTTGATAGGAAGCTGTATTTAGTACCCTTCATGCTTGATGTCGTAAGCTTAATGTGTAAATTACTTGTGTGGCCCAGATTGGTACCTTTCTATTAAAAATACACCCTTATTTGTCTATACCCAGCATGGCTGCATATTTATTTCATTTCACATTACAAAAGCTGTTTTATTTAGTAAGGTGGACTCCTCGATAATAGTTACTAACCTAATGACTATCAAGTATTGTGATTCAAATAATCCAGCTCCTTCAATCCCAAACATCGTTTGTTTTGTGCTATAGCTGTCTTAGTTTACTGCTTCTCTGCCGTCTTATTTGTTCATATATGTGCATCTTCTTGTGTGTAAAACCAAAATCCAAGTAGCTACGTAATCTTCAAACTATACCCGTCTTTTTTATGTTGAATATTTGTTCTTCAGTGTAACGTTCATGACAATTAAATGGGCAAGGTAGTCCCTAGAATTATCCTTTACTCAGTTTAATATTTGAATTATGTGCCTGATGAGTTAGTCCTTAAATTTGCATATCCGTATTTAGTTAGTCCTTTTAAGAAACTAAATTGAGATAGAAAAGGGACTAACTTGATACAAGTTTAAAATAATGAGATTAGAGAGAGATTCTCAGAAAGTGTTCCTTCATTTCTTAATGAGGAAAGGGTACAAGATTGTGTGTGTGTGGCGCTGTTGAACCAGCATAATATAATATCTTTCTACATTTTAGAAACTTAATATTATACATTAACACTTAACAGTTCTACTCAAGCTAGAGCATACAAATTATATGGACCCAGCTTGTTACAACTGAACCTAATATGGGGAATCCCTAAGGGACTTGGTGCTACAGAGCACCTTGTCTCTGATAAAATGACATGTTAATATGTTTTGGTTCTTTCATGAAAACTGGATTAGAGGCAATATGGAGGGCTGCTTGATTACCACAAAACAGCTTTAATTGAAAGATATCTACAAATTTAGTTGTTGAATTAGTTGCTTAATCCATATTATTAGCTTACATGTAACCAACGTCATAGCTTGATATTCTAGCCACAATCTCAAACTTCTTACTTTTCCAAGAGACAACATGACAAGAAGATAATATCCTAAGGTAGAACATCTATCAAGAGGGGACCCAACCCAATCAGCATTTTATAATCAATTACAAGTATGACCTTTATTGTTATATAATATAAGCTTGATCCGGGGACCCCTTTACACACCTCAAAATTCAAATGGCTGCATCCCGATGTGTATCATAAGTATGACCTGCATTTGGTCATGTCATTGTAAGATAATTCAACTTACCAACTAGTCTCTAATACCTTCCCGGATGAATAAGGGGCTCCCCCTGTCCTGGAAGAACCTTGATATTTGGATCCCTAGGAGTGCGTTTGGTTTGCAGTCTAGCATGCCAGCCTCTTCAATAATGTCCAATGCATACTTCAACTAACACAAAACACTATATTTGAGAGAACTACTTCTATACCTACAAAATTTGAGAGAACCCAAGTCTTTGATTTGAAAGTAATTCAGAATAGATACATTAAAGGGGATCCCCTTTCCATTAATGGTGATCCAGAAAGTTGTAACATATTTTAAGATTTGAAGTAACCTTACAACATTATATTTTACAAGTATTAAGAGGCTAGTGACTTCCATAATAATGATGACCTAAACAAATGGGGGTAATCGCATGATATGCATCCTTGTGGATCAAAGGTTTAAGAATCACTTCAACGATGTGATGGAGGTCCAGAAGTTTGGGCAATTTTAAGTGAGAACTAAAAGTTGAATTCTTGTCTGGTTAGTGGACTGTCATTGCTGCCTAAGTTTTTTTCTTGATGCACTACACTAGTAAAAGCTGAAGATATTTTTGGGGGGATTATCTTACAAAAAATATAAAAATAAATAAAAAGAGGAATACAAGCACCCATGGAATGATTATGTCTATATACGAAGTAACTTCTTGTCCTGCATAAAAAAGATTGGAATAATTTTATATTTGTATTATTTAGTGTTGAAAAATCATAAAGATGCTCCACTGTATATCTGTATTTTAGGTCAAGAGGACAGTATCAAAAGCTAACTAATATTGTTGTTTAGATTTTCCAATAAATATTTCAGTATTATGCTTGTATAATATTCAGATGAGTCCTTGTTGGTTCCCCTTTAATGTCTCTATTAGCATGATCTTGCTGGTTATGTTTGACTTAATGTCTAGAGAACAGATGTGAATTTTTATTTTTTTTCTTTTATCTTTAGCTTGTTTGAATTTTTCTAGAGTTCAGGATGGACTAAAATTCTGTTCACCACTTGCCCTAGCATTCTAGCCTTTATTTATAGATTAAGTCCACAACTTTGCTGTTTAGTTTTTGTATCTTATCAGTTATCACCATTTTTATGAGTTTTTAACTTTTCGTTTATTATAAAACAGGTGGGAATGAACTCAGCAAGATTACTGGGAATGCAGGTGTAAGAGTAGCGTGTGGTAATTGTCACTTTTCTTCATATTGTTTCCGGACATTAACAAATTATAATCTATTCCACGAGTTTAATCCATTGCATGCATAAATTGTTAGTGGCTTAGTGCCTCCAAATTCTAATATGATTTTTTTTTCTTGTCAAACTATTAAATAGGCAGGAATGTAGAAAAACATTCTTAGTTTGGATGATAGAAAGTTATTGACTCATACCAGGATAAGTTATTATAGACCATATAGTTGAATTAGTTGTAATTTGTAAACATAGTCATTCTTATGCATACAGTATTACAGTTAGTAAATACGTTAGGTTAAATACAGATGACAGAAAAGGTAGTATGTGACATCATAGAGTTCAGTTTGGTTTTATACAGCTAGCTACTTCTTGCTTTGTATTGTTGATCAGGAATCATTGGGCTCCAGTCATCTGTTTACAATAGTTTACCTATAGATGATGTTTTCACAGATGGTGTATGCAATGTCATTTGATTTATGTGTGAGATCACAATCATGCTGCAACTACTTTTATAGTAACTCCCATGACAAACTAAAGTTATACTACATGGTTACCTGGGTGGGGTTGCTATGCTTGTGGCTTTTAATACACATAAGTGATAAATGCAACAAAAGATTATAATTAAGTTTATGACTAAAATTAGGTGGTGTTTGTCATTTCCAAAGAAAACAAAAAATGCATTTGAAAATGTGTTTGTTTTAATTTTTGAAAACATTTTTAGAGAAAACATAATCGAAAAAAGGCTGATAACTGAAAACAAGGATTTGTCGTTTTCAATGTTTTCTCTAAAAGTGAAAACATGGTGGCATCAGTCGTAATTATAACCAACTTCTTTGGCAGCTTCGTCCCCAATCCTCTCGACCCATCATCCTTCCTCTACCTTCTTCTCCTTCAGCCTTTATCTCCCAAAACCACCACCACGCAGCACCACCTACCTCCAAACTCCATCATCAATGCATCAAACGGCTACCACCCCACCTCCAAAAACCACACCATAACCCAAACCACCGCACCGCCTTGTCCTCCACAACCACAAGCGCAAACTCCGGCGATCCAACCTCCACCATCGAAACGCCGCGCACCGCCACCTATCACCAACGCGACCAAACCTTCAGATATTTCATTCCCTTTTGGGTAGGTTTCATGGTGTCCTGTTTCAATTGTTGGTGGCAAGGTGCGACACCGGCAAAGGAGGTGGTTCGACGGTCCAGTGGAGGGTGGTTGACGGCACAATGTTGTGCGTTAGGGTTCAAAAAAGGTTTTTTTTTTTTTTTTTATAAGGTGTTTGTTGAATGCCTCCACCAGTTTTTCAATATTTTCATATTTTGAAAATAGAAAATAATAAATTAAAACAAACATGTTTTTTAAATCTAAAATTTTGAAAATGAAAATAAAAAACAAATACTCAAATCAAATATACCTGCTCCTTTTATTTTCAAAATTCATAATGTTTCAATTTTTAAAATTATACAATTTTAGTCCCATCATTCATTATTTCATTTATTGTTACTTGACGATCGATTGACCATAATATGCCTATTTCATGTTTAAAGATGTGGTATTTTCATGTTGACGTGGAGAGATTACATGACATTTCAATGTTGATGTGGATGAATATTTTTTTATAATAGAACGAAGGTAAAAGGGTACAACCTGGGCTTTGTTACGTATCAGGACATTTTTTTTTTTCTTAATTACTATTTGAAGGTAGTTTTCAAATTAATTACTAAAAATGGGTAAGTTGTAACATTTGTTACGACTTCTCAACCAGAATTTTATTTTATTTATTTTTTTAATTTGAAGTTGTAAAATTTTTTACAACTTTAGTGTAATTTTTTTTTTAATTTAAGTGTAAAATTTTTTCCACAGAAGTCGAAAATATATTTACGACTTTGAAGTCGAAAATATATTTACGACTTTGAAGTCGTAAATATATTTAAGACTTTTCAAGTTTTTGTTTTTTTTTTAATTTTTAATATTTAATTACTATTGGAAGTTGTAAACTTATTTACGACTTCCAACAGTTTTCATTTTTTTTTTTAATTAAGTATTTTTATTCTTAAGTTTTTTATTGTTTTTTAATTAATTTAATAAAATAATTTTAAAAAACTTAAGAATTAAATAGATTAATTTTATTTTTAATTATATTAATTTATTAAATAGATTAATATAATTTTTAATTTTTAAAAACTTAAAAATTAAATTAAATAATTTTAAAAAACTTAAGAATTAAA